>JAGDQP010009245.1:44428-56627 GCA_022664845.1 Lepisma saccharinum
TTTTCTATGTCAAAGAGAAGAAGACATGATGGTTGTATCCTATTGAACTGATGAGTTATGATGTTGACCAGTCTTGGAAACTGATCATGCGTACTACTGAAAGGTCGATACACAGCTTGTGATAGTGTTAATACTGACTTGTTTTGCTAGTATCGGGTGGAGTCTTGTTACAATTATGCGCTATAAACTCTTACCTAGTGCAGATGTTAGTTGAATATGTCTATATGATCCTAGATTTGTTGGTTGAGTCTGTGTTTGGCTTGATAAATTAAATCATATGATAAACTTTGAATTGAGGCGGATTTGTCCAGCTCTGAGAAGGAAAGTATATAGAACAGCTAATAGTTCGAAAAGAATCGGAGGTCCTTCCTTGATATGGCTATATGTAATATTGTCTGGTTCGGGTGCAGTACTCTTCTTATAGCAAACTATTGAAAGTATTTCGTCTTGCGTTATTGCTTCATTCAGTAATGTATTGTGCTTGTCATTAATGTCACGTTCGTTTGGTTTGTGCTTGTCTTAGTTGGCTATTATTGTCGCTTCTACTTTTTGGTCGGATGGTAGTGTGAATATGTTTTGGGGTGAACAAAGTTTTTCAAAGCCAGATGCAAACGGATTGGCGTTTTCACTGTCGGTTTTTTGGTGCTTGATGATTATGTAGAATAGGATATGTTGGTTGTGCGGTTGTGTCTGTAAGCTGGTGAAACGTTTTCCAGAACAGTGTTGGAACAGTGTTTTTTAGTTTGTTCTAGTTTAGTGTATACCCTATTCCGCTCCAGTCGTTTGTAAACAATAATGTAGTTCCTGACCATCCTTTGATATCTTCTTCATTTCTCGTCTTTTGTATGCGTTATACAAATTTCGCACATGTGTCGCGTATGCAGCATACCAAAGAGGTAGTCGTAATTTGTAGGATTGGACTTTCTTTCGTTGGAATGCTTGGACTAGATGCGTCTGGGACTTGGAGCACGTGACAATTTGTTTATTAATTCTGTTCTATATTGTTATGTCTTTCTTCGCCTTTAATTCAATATCTATACTTGCAATACTTATTTAAATATCATTTAACCTAACGGATTTTTAACATAAGATATAACAGGAATATGAAAATATCCCAGTAGAACAGAGATAGCTCATATACACATATCAAAATTTTCAGCGCCAATATTCAAATTTTCAGTCGAACTCAATATAAGCTGATCGGAAGAGTACAAAACTTTAGAAACTTTTTAGACGTAATCACATGGAGAAATAATCCTGAAATATCTCAAAGAGGGAAAATGGTTGTATGAAAGAAAATACTTCGATTTCTATATATGACAAGAATCACAAAGTACTGTTTAATATTTGCTTCGACGATAAAATTCTCATAATACAAACCATTCAATATTCTTGCTTTACTTCATCAAAATATTCGGGTGACATGACTACTAATTACTTATGCAAGCAGGCTTTAGTTTAACGTACAAGCCCAGCATTCAAATTCTCTTAGCAAAGGTTAGAAATTTACTGGGAACTGACTGCAGTTACATGTATTTTCGATATAATACGCATCATGAATAACTTTTAATTTATCGCATGGCTATTTGTCAAAGCCTTTTTGATCCTCTATTCCACAGACCCTTTTTCCTTAAGGAGGCAAAGGCTGATCTCAACTCAAAGGATCTTCCCCTTTAACTTTACATCACAACAAAGACTTCTCGTCTAACAGAGTATCATAAAACTTCTGTGATCGGGCACAAACAGAACGAATTACTTTAAACTTGCCCATCCCTCTGAAAAATTAACTTTAAAATTGCTATTCTCGAATTCTGAATTAAACTCTCTTAAAGAACTTCATATCAGCCTATAAGTAAAACGTTTCATCTTGGTGCTTCTTAAACGACTCTCTCATAAAATTATACGATACTTCAAACACATAACTTCTTACAAAATAATACTTCACCGCTTTTTATTTCATTTGACTGCTTCTGATACTATCTATCCAGATACTTAAAAACTTCAAACTGGTACGTCTTCGGACATTTTATCTGAATCAGAGTTCCCATTGGCAAAAGAACGAAGACGTGCCTTGCGGTTTTGTATACTTCCACAAGCCCAACAGTAACGACTCGTTGTACTCCCGTGTTTGTTTTCATATACAAAGCAACCTTCTCCTAGCCTGCTATCCAACAACTTTCAAAAACTAGGCTTCATTAACAATCAATTAGGTCTCCATATAAACAATAGTAACGACTCGTCGTACTCGCGTTGATGTCTTGGCAAATTGATAGTTAAAATTATAGACTTTTTATTAAAAAATAAAATAACTTTAAGTTCCGAGAACATAAACTTAAATTCTCCAAACAGTAGTTTACTCAACTAAGTGACATCTAAGACCCACACTTGGCCTTTTACTTTGGCACCCTCACATTAGGAACAGCAGTACAAACGTAGAAATATTCATTTACGAAAATGGCAGTAAAATTCTAAGATTAATTTCTCTATCTCTAGAAACATTTCAAAACTTAAACTTTTTGAGATACCAGTCCGAAACCTCTATTCCGCCTCTTTCAATCACGCTAAGAATTACATCTCGCAACCCGATGCTCGAAGACTACTTTCACTGACCTGAAACAAAGGTAGCAAGAGTTTTTTATATAGAAGATGGAAGGAACACCCCGCTGGTCTCTCCACTGAATACCTGCCTTGCATCAACGAAAATAACTTCTAGCAGGAAATTTCTTACCCTTTTCCTTTTTTCCTTGTTAAAGTATTTCTTACAGCTACTGATTTGTACAACACAAGAAAACTGAGTCTGCTAACAATCTCCGTTACACAATAATTAATTTCATATGCAACAAATGATTTTTCGCTCAGTTATATTCTAATTACATACACTTTAAAACATTTTTTCTACACAATAGTTGAGAATTTCCTATTTGTTTCAATCCGCTCGAGAATAGTCGACTACTGTTTTCCTGGTGGTATTTGTATTATTATTGTTGATGGAGTGTGTTTGAAATTCAAGCAGAACTGATAAGTGATCACTTCCAATGTCGTCAAGGATTTTAACATTCAACTTGCTTATGATTGTGGATGATACAAGCACGACGTCAGAAGTAGTTTTGCTGATAGGTTTTGTGTGTTGATGGAGATCCCGGATTTGAGAGCTTGTGTTGGTATTGATCATGGATTTGAAATTTGTTCGTTCTGTTTTGAGAATCTTTCTGTTTGCTGAGGAGACATAAAGTCTATTTTGAAAGCCAACAACGTGGAAGGATAAAACATACGTCCGCCGGAAGAATCACGTATGAATTTCATTTACGTCTCTGCTGTAACTCTATACTTTACTGTCTGGATGCCGCATCCTTCCATACGTATATGTCAAACGTAAAACGTATATCCATACACTGTAATGACATTTCTGTAATATACTGCAGCTGCATGGTGTAACAACATTCCCGAATTTCGTATTTGCGTATATTTTATACTTACAAAGAATAATTCATTTGTATTTAAGTAGTATGTTTACGTTGTCTGTATATTTATGTTCTATAAGTTCGTACGTATAACTTTTTCTCAGTGCATTCATTTTCTGTGGCCCTCATTTGGAAAGCACAACTCACATGTTCGTCTATATTCATTTCTGTAGATATGTGAGTTGTGCGAGTAAATCAGAAAATGAAGTTGAAATTATTTTTAAGAACAATCTCGCTATCACTCTAAAACAATATACTGTATTACTTAATGTTACTAAATTGGAAAGTACTTAGATGCCTATTAGAACAAAAGATAAGTAGGTACGAATAATAAAGATTAAACATAATTAAAATACAGTATTTTGCCAACTTAGATCTCCTAACAACTTGAATTTGAAAACGAATTTTCTACCGATCGTATTACCGCAACACTTCTCCATTTGAGGTATGATATAAGTAGGCTTCGGATTTTTAGATTTGATACTATTTTATTCCTGCATAGTTAATGGAGATTTCGTGTTTTCTTTACATTTTAAGTTGCTATGAGACAAAGGATAATAATTTTATCGGACCTAAACTGTAATAATTTGGAGATTAGAACCCAAAATATCCTCAATTATCCTTTATAGTCTAAATTAGCCTAAATAGCCAGCATGAAATATGCACTTCTTATATCATGTAATGTAGAACACAGTTTGTTGGCATTTATGATAATTTCGATAGAAAAAGGTTCACACCAGAGATTCTTCCAAAATATTTTGTTGTTCAGTGCCAGTGCAGAAAGTGAAGTGATTAATTCCTTTGTTTGTGCTACACAGTAACGTGAAAAGTAATGAAAACAAAAACTAAAAATATGTTTTTCTTAGTGTCATTCTAAGAAAGTGAAGTGATGTTTCTGCTGAACTGATTTCAAATATAGTTTTTCTTTAATACCAGGTGTATGCATAAGTAGTTTCCGGTCTACCTAAGAGATGGAGCCAGCGAAAAGTACGCAGCGTATTCATTTGACACATACGTCATTTTGTTCGTCTGACATTAAACTATAAACACACACAAGTTGAGTCCGCCAAACACTAGCGTCTTTGTTTTATCGTTCAATGATCATGTCGAAGTTTGTGCCTGAAAAAGAACATTTGCGGCACGCATTGCTTTTCTTATTTAATCAAAAGAAAAAGGCTGTTGAAAGTCACCGTGTGCTGGTAGAAACATATGGTGAACACGCTCCATCGATTAGAACATGTGAGACATGGTTTCGACAATTTAAAAGTGGTGATTTCAATGTGAAAGACAGCGCGCGCTCTGGTAGACCACAAAAGTGCGAAAACGAGCAATTGCAGGTATTATTGGAGGATGACTCAACTCAAACTCAACAGCAATTCGCAAAAGCATTAAATGTGTCACAAGAAACAATCAGCAGACGTTTACGAGCAATGGGGAAGATCAATAAACTGGGTAAACGGGTCCCACACGATTTGAATGAACATCAAATGGAAAATCGCAAACTCACTTGTGAAATGCTGCTTCAACGCCACGAAAGAAAATCCTTTTTGTATCGAATTGTGACGGGTGACGAAAAATGGATTTATTTTGAAAACCCGAAGCGGAAAAAATCATGGCTTTCACCTGGCGAAGCCGGTCCTTCAACACCAAGGCCAATGCTTTGTGTCTGGTGGGACCAGAGCGGTATTGTGTATTATGAACTATTGAAGCCCGGCGAAACCGTTAATGCACAACGCTATCGCCAACAAATGATTAATTTAAATCACGCAATGATCGAAAGATGACCAGAATGGGCCAGAAGACATGGCAAAGTGATTGTGTTACACGAAAATGAGCCGTCTCACACAGCAAAATCAGTGAAAGACACCTTGAAATCGCTTGGATGGGACATCCTTCTGCACCCGCCGTACTCCCCAGACCTGGCGCCATCTTACTATCACCTCTTCGCATCAATGGGGCACGCGCTCGCAGAGCAGCACTTCAGCAATTTCGAAGACGTTGGAAAATGGCTCGACGAATGGTTTGCCGCAAAAGACAAGCAGTTTTTCTGGCATGATATGCATCAATTACCTGAAAGATGGGCGAAATGTGTAGAAGCCGATGGCCAATATTTGAATAAAACAAAATTAATTTCCCTTGAAAATTACGTGTTTTCTTTACCACAAAAACCGCCAACACTTATGAATACACCTGGTATATTAGGTTCCTTGTAATTCTAGAATAGTAAAGTAATAAACAGGCTATGCTTATGCTGTACCAGATTTCACTATCATTAACAATTCCATGTAGGGGAAATTTTATTAACATTTTTATTCCGTACAAGATTGTTTAGCTTAAAGTTTACTAAGATGGTGTTAAAAGGTAAGTTTTGAAGTACATAAAAAACAAAGTGTTGAAATGTAAGCAAATGTAGGGCTAAAATGTCCTTTTCTGTAATATAAAACCAAATCCTAAACAACATTTTTAAAAACCTATAAAATCATAAAATGCACTTTTCAAAATCCTAACTTGAAATTGTTAGTACCTAAATATTTGAAACCTAGCTATAAGCGACTTATGTTTTTGGCGTACGTTAGACTGAAGTGGAAATTGTAGTGACATGTTACCATTAAATTTTGAACTTTTCTGCTTTTCGTGGCGCAAAGAGTGATCAGCTTTCGTCATTTCCGTGTGAACTTTTGACCATGTGTTCATCACTGTAACTCTTTTTTAATTTACGATGGTATAACACATGAAGGCGTCCGTGAATTGATTTACAGTTCCTCTATATGAGTTACAGTTCCTTAGCTACATTTGGGACCATAAAGGTCAGGCACTGAGATAAGTTGGAACAGTTGAGTCAGGACGGTATCCTAAAATAGAACATCAAGCTCTGCCTGAATTGTTTCATTGCATGTCAGTGTCTGGCCTAAGAAATTTATTAGCAACATACTTCATTTCCAGCATTCTGTTCAGCTAAATATTGTCCTCACATGCATCTATCCATTAAGTTGAAGTTCCTCTCTCTAATACAAGTGTTGGTAAATTTGAGTACTGTTTGTGATGATGATTAACGATACTAAAGTTTCGGAGGACCTCTGGTAATAAGTGAACTTAATTTCGTGGTTCTATCCACGGGTACACGAGGGAAAAGGAATGTAAAAATATCGTTTATGTCACATATATTATTTTTAACCTATACTACAATAAGCGAAGAAGTTTCAATATACAGATTATTCTCACTGAGCTAATATTTACATGTTAACAAAATAGATTGTTCGTTATTTGTTTCACTCGCGACCATCTGTTGGTTCTGATAATGTATCTGTTGGTCTAAGTAATAAACACAAAAACAAAATGAATTGAAATTCGATGCTATGATGAAATGATTGAATGATATAGTTAGTTCAATTGTTACTGAACAAGAACACACGTTAAAAAGGAAATAACTTGAACTGTAAAAACAAACACTTTTTGCCACCAAACTCAAAATGGAACTGACCGTTGTCCTGTGTCCACCGCGTCAACCCTCTTCTCACCCTCTCAGTAGGATGATAAATCTTGAGAAGGGGAGAAAGAAAAACCAAAACAGCAATGGAATGCGAAAACAAACATGTGCTCTTCAGTCTCAAGCAAAACTATAATACACTAACATACTCCCCCTCTTGGTCGGAGTAAGTCTGACCAACAATAACAACATTTCCACTAACATGCACTTTCATGAGGTACAGGTACGAGCATGTTTATTGCACGCTTATATGTCCCGGATGAAATCTTGACGCTGACCACTCGCACAAGAGAATCCCTTCCGGGGACAACTGCATCTACAATTCCTATTTTCCACGAGAGTGATGAAAGATTTTTGTCCCTTATCAACACCATTGTTCCTGGACACAGATTCTTCTCACGGAAGAACCACTTGTTACGCTGCTGTAAACCATTTAGGAAATCCCTAGGCCAGCATTGCCATAAGTGCTGGTGAAATTTCTGAATCAGCTGCCATCGTCGGAATCGGTTGCTTACATGGTCAGTCAGATCTGGCTCGAGTATAGAAACAAGGGGTCGGCCAACAAGAAAATGGCCAGGAGTTAGAACGTTTAGCTCATCGGGATTGTCTGAAATGGAGGTAAGGGGTCGTGAGTTGAGACACGCCTCAATTTGTGCTAATAATATTCTTAATTCTTCAAACGTTAGAGTTGCAGTCTTCGTTGTTCGAAGTAAGTGGTACTTCATTGATTTGACTACTGCCTCCCACAGGTCTCCCAAATGTGGAGATTGCGCTGTGATGAAGTGCCATTGTATGCCTTCGGATGCTGCGTGGTCCTCGACACCCTGCTGTAAAGAGCCTTCTTTAAAAATCTGATATAGCTCCTTCAAAGCATTGTTGGCCCCTGTGAAAGTTGTACCTTTATCGCTCTTGATATTCGAACACGAATCGCCCTTCTGGCGATTAATCGCTTGAGTGTTCTCTAGAAAAAGCGTGTGTGTTGAGATCGGAGACTAGCTCTAGGTGAATCACCTTTGTAGCCAGGCAAACGAACACACACACGTAACTCTTTCTGGTGGATCTGTTCCGAGGGAAGCTTGATTTGATATTTATGGGCAAAGCATTGTCCACGGCTGTATTCCAAAAAGCTTCTGTGGGCTGCACTCTGCATGCAGGTAGCTGTCCCATCTGCTGCGTTGGTGATTTTGCCTTCAGCCGAAAACACGGTAAACAATGATGGATGATCCTCTTCACAACTTGCCTGCATCGACGAATCCAGTAATTTTGTCTCAGTGAAGCTACCAAAAGTTGAATACCGGCATGCAAAAGCATTTTATGCTGCGCTTCTACAATGAGATTTGTCAGGTAAGATTTTGCTGGAAGGACGAGCGGGTGTTTGTTTTCATACGGAAGATTGCTATGTTCAAGTCTTCCGCCTACACGCATTAGCTCGCTCTCGTCCAGAAAGGGACAGAGGCTCTTGAGTGAACTTCGGTTTGAAACTTGCTGTCCTGTGCGTAAGTCCTGGATTCCCTGTGCATATTCAGTATGCTGTACTGACTTAATGCGCGTGTGAAGTGCGAGGCGTAATTCCTGTAACGATAGGGTGCATATAGACCGCTTGTTCCCCTTTCTGGCGTTGTTAATGAATCTCCGGCAATAAGTTATCACTCTCACCAACCTTGGTAGACGTGAGAACTTAGTGATGATATCCGCAGTGTGATCCTGAGTGGCCAATACAACGACTGTAGTCCTCTCTGCCTCGGGTACCTCTTGCAAAACTATTTTACTTGTTGATTGGGGCCATGACTCCCTGGATTCGGACAGCCAATTTGGACCATGCCACCACAGTGCCTGGCGTTGTATGCAATTAGGTTCAACCCCTTGTGAGATCAGGTCAACTGGGTTGTCTGCGGATCGACAGTGTTGCCAGTCACTGACGTGTGTCATATCTTGAATTTGTGCCACTCGATTTGCAACAAATGTTTTGCATTTTGTGGGTGGAGATGCTAACCAAGCGAGCACGATGTGTGAGTCCGACCACAAGGTAACGCTGTCTATTTTGAGTTGCAACACTGGTAGAATTTTATGAATTAAATTCCCTAGCATTAGAGCGGCGCATAATTCCAATCGGGCAAGTGTAACTTTCTTCAGAGGCGCCACACGAGACTTGGTGCACAACAGTTGTGATTTGGTTACGCCCTCATGATTAGCCGAGCGAACGTAGGCGCATGCTCCAAACGCAGACTCGATTGCATCTGCAAAGCTATGTATCTCAATCCTCGTGAGTTTTCCTTCAACCAAAACGAATCGGTCAATTTGCAGATCGTTGATGGACGGCAGGTTTTTGTGCAGCAGCTGCCATCTTGCGGCCAACTCTGGGGGCAACTCCTTATCCCATTGCATTGGTTGTAGCCATAGTTGTTGTAGAAAAACTTGAACTTGATGACACTGGACTAATTAAACCGAGAGGGTCAAAGAACATAGATATTGTTGAGGCTACCTGACGCTTCGTAATTCCTGCTGTAATTTGACTCAGGGTCATTGTTGCCTTGTTTTTAAGAATAAACTTGTCTCTTCCTGCATGCCAAGATAATCCCAACGTGTTGATACCTTCGGCATCTTGAAACTGAATTAGAAAGTTCAACTCTTTATAAGCCGAAGGTAATGAATCCAACAGGACTGCACTGTTGGAGCACCATTTCCGAAGAGTAAACCTCTTTTAGGCAGTAGTGCTATGAGTTCACCTTGCAAACTTAACGCTTCCTCTAAGTTGCTGGCTCCATTGGTCAGGTCATCGACATAGAAATCGCGACGTAATACCATCGATGACAGAGGAAATGAATCTGCTTCATCTTCCGCAAGCTGCTGTAGGCATCTTGTAGCCAAAAATGACGCAGAAGCGGTACCGTACGTCACCGTCTTCAATTCAAACAGTTTCACTGGTTGCTCCGGTGATTTTCTCCAGAGAATACGTTGCAGTGGCGTGTCGTCTGGGTGAACTTTGATGGCCCGATACATCTTCTCGATGTCCGCTGTAAACACTATTGGGTGTGTGCGAAACCGCATTATGATAGAAAAGAGATCTTGTTGCACTGTTGGACCGACCATGAGAATATCATTCAACAGCCACTGGTCGTAGTTGCTGATGCGTCGAAAACCACACGTAACTTAGTGGTCGTGCTGCTTGGCTTGAGCACTGCGTGATGAGGAAGTTGATAAGCTATGACTGTGGAGTCGTCTTAAGGCTGTAGACGATTGACTTCTTTCATATGACCGAGATTTTCATACTCTTCCATGAAATTTACATATGTTACTTGTATTTCTGGTTGACGCTGCAGTTTTCGCTCCAACTGATGTAGCCTTGTTGGTGGTTGGTGCAATGAATCTCCCAGCACCTTCCGATCTTCTCGTAGAGGGAGACGCACAACGAACTTGCCGGACTCGTCTCGCAAAAAGTTCTCCAAGAAGTGCTGTTCACAGACTGTCTTCAGTCGTCCTGGCAGTGACGGAGATTTCTTCTAGTTCCCAGAAACGGCGCAACTGATTATATAAATCGTCTTCTGTTCGTGTGAAGCATGACGTCACTGGGTTACATTGTACTGCTGTGGAACGCATCCTGCTATTATCCATCTCAACTCTGTATGCTGCAGTATAGGATATCCATACTGGTATGTCTTCTGCTCGGGCCTGAGAATGCTGAAAAATAACTCCGCCCACAAAAGCAAATCGATCCTTCCAGGATAGTTAAATGTGGGATCCGCTAATGCTATGTTTTTCGGAAGATTTTAAGTCTTACAATCAACACGTTCGGATGGTAAGCTACCTGTGATAAGTGACAACACTGAACAACTTACACTGGCTTCATATGACGTTACCATGGAGCGTAACGAGAACCTTGCTTCCGATGACGCGTTATTTACTCCCTGAATGGGAATATGCCGCCGCTGCATCCTTAGTTGCAGACGCTGTGCCAGAGCCTCCGTTATGAAGTGGCTCTGCGAGGCGCTGTCTAGTAGGCATCTACAGGTGATCCATTGTCCTGAGCTATCCCTTACCTTGACCAAGGCTGATGGCGGCGATGAATCGCTTGGTTTCCCATTGAAGTGAAGTAGAGTATTGTGTTCCTTTCCCCACTTCTTACAGGAGCTTGATTTACATTCATTTATGAGATGATTTTCCCGTAAGCAATTTACACAGGGTTTGTTCTTACGTACGCAATCTGATATTTGCTTATCAGTTGCTTTAATGAACGACTGACAAAAATATAGAACATGCTCACCTTGCCAAAAATGGCATGCACGTGGAACTGTTGATACATACGATTTTGTAACACTACCCTTGTTGTACTTTGTTTGCGGTGTGTGTGGCTTAATATGCTTTGTTTCGCCTGTGTTCGATTTGATTGTTTCCAACATCTGACATCTTTTCTCCAAAAATGCAAAAAATCAGGAAGTGTGGGAAATGATGATTCTGCGTCTTGCGATTCCCATGCTCTTCTCGTGCTGCTGTCCAGTTGAGCCACAAAATGTTGTATTAGAATGATATCTAATAATTGACCATCCGTCTCCAAAGCTTGCAATGCATTTAAGTTGCTCGAAGCTGTGTTCACGAAAGCCCTGAGTTAATCTGCACCTTCCCTTTGTATTTGCCGAATGTGTAATATTTCATTTATGTATGATGACGTAATAAGTCGTTTGATCGAATATCTATCTATGAGTAATTGCCATGCCACTGAATAATTTGTTTCTGTAATTGGCAGGTTCTGGATAAGCTTGAGTGCCTCTCCTCTTAATGATGCTACCAAGTATTGGAATTTCTGAACAGTGGCGATGTTCCCATTTTCGTGAATGAGAGATTTGAATGTATCCTCATAAGGGAGCCACTGTTTATAATCGCCCTCGAAAGTAGGAAGCTGTGGTTATGCTGTGCTGAAGATGCTTCACTGCACTGGGCTTCCGATCTGCTACTGATGTGGCAACAATGTGACGCCACTGTTACGCGAACACAAAGTCTCACAACACACAATGCCAACAGACACAGTACAAATGTTTGTACACTTCGAATTAAAATATTTGCGCATAAGTCTTCCGTATTTCGCTCGTATATCCGGCTCGGTCGGGACCAACACTATGTTGGTGCATTTAAGTACTGTTTGTGATGATGATTAACGATACTAAAGTTTCGGAGGACCTCTGGTAATAAGTGAACTTAATTTCGTGGTGCTATCCACGGGTACACGAGGGAAAAGGAATGTAAAAATATCGTTTAT
>JAGDQP010009246.1:0-18090 GCA_022664845.1 Lepisma saccharinum
GCGTGACGTATTTCTCTGAGTTTGTCCTGTTATTCAAGTTTTGGAATGCAATTTAAAGCATTTCTGTAGAATTGGCATTTTCCCTCGTATTATTCAAAATGAAAGTTTAAAAATATGAACGGTAATATGATAGGTTTCGAACCAACGACCTTAGGTACTATTCTGATGTTCTAAGTTCCACGCATGAACCCATTACACCACAGAAGACTCTTAGGAAATTTGCACAATTACTATACCTTTTGGCGCTATTGAAAGATGGTTTCAATTCGAAAGTTAAACGAGAATATTTGTCTTTATAAACGCAGTTTACAGTTACATTGTGTCATTTCTCCCTTTATTGGAGTGTGTATTTTTCATTTTTATAACTTTAGTGAGTGTAAGGCTTATTATTATTTGCTGATGTTGTTTTGTAATTATTGAGCTCGTGCTTTTGGACTAAGAAGTAAGTTTAAGCAACGGAAGGGGCGTGTCTGTCTCTATGTATATGTTCTTCCAATCACTACTTTAGCGAAGTCTGCATGGAGGCTGGGGAAGGAAACTTTATTCATTTGCTCTCCAGAACTGATTAAGCGCCAAATTTCATGTATAGTATGTTGCCTATCTTCGCTACTTTGTATTTCAGGAACATTCTTCGCTCAGTGTACCTGAAACTGAGAAATGCATAATTTAGAGACGGTCGCAGGTCAAAGAGTCTTTTTATGTAACGTTCAGCATAAACGAAGAATAATCGATTAATGCCAGTTCATGCTCAGCATTTTAATTTTATCGAGATTCCAAGCGTGAAGCTGCCTCCAAAATTTAATGTCGTATAATTGTGCGACGAAATAATAACAAAACAAGCACAATCGAACGACGCAATTTCAATTTCAAAATTATTTTTTTCTAGATTTCGAGTACGACGCTGACACAACCCTGCTCTAAATAAATTGAAAGTCGCATATTTCAGCGACGAATAGACCACAAATCAAGACAAGTTTCATTTCAAAATTCAAATTTTCGGCGAATTCGAGTGTGAAGTTGTACCCCAAAAATTAAATGTCGCATAATTTTGCGACTAATTGAGCACAAACATAAACTTTTGTTGAACAATCCAGCACAACCGAAGTACAAAACCTTTACAATGGATTTTGTCGGTTTTGGTGTACTTTGGGTGGCTTGCTTTACATGTGGTGTGCCGGCAAAAATTAATGTCGCATAACTTTGTGACGAATTGAAAACATACGAAACTTTCTACGGCATAATCTAGTTCAAACAATTGGCACATGTTTGATATCGAAATTCAAAGTTTTGTTGAATTCGAGTGTGAAGTTACCCCCACCAAATTGAATGTAGCATGATTTTGCGACGAATTGAGCACAAGCGAAACTCTTTTTGCACATTCCGGCACAAACGATTGCACTAGTCTCGTTCGCATTTTCCGTCCTTGGAATACCAGCTTCACACATGCCCAAAAATTCAATGTCGCATAATTTTGCGACGAAACGAGCATAAACGAAACTTTCTACATCACAATCCAGCACAAACGATTGGCACTAGTTTCATTTCAAAACATAATTTTTCTGCGAGTTTGAGTGTGAAGTTGGGGCCCCCAAAATTGAATTTCGCATAATTTTGCGGTGAATTGAGCACAATCGAAACTTTCTACGGCACAATCCGGCACAAACGATTGGCACTAGTTTCACTTCAAAATCCAAATTTTCGGCGAATTTGAGTATGAGTTTCGACCCCCAAAATTGAATGTCGCATAATTTTGCGACGAATTCAGCACAAACGAAACTTTGTACGGCACAATCCAGCACAAAGGAAGCACAAACGATTGGCAAAAGTTTCACTTCGAAATCCAAATTTTCGGCGAATATGAGTGTGAAGTTGGCCCCCCAAAATTGAATGTCGTATAATTGTGCGACGAATTGAGCACAAACAAAACTTTCTACGGCACAATCCAGCACAAAGGAAGCACAAACGATTGGCAAAAGTTTCATTTCAAAATTCAAATTATCGGTGAATTTGAGTGTGAAGCTGGGCCCCAAAAAATTGAATGTCGCATATTTGTGCGACGAATTGAGCACAAACGAAACTTTCTACGGCACAATCCAACACAAACGAAGCACAAACGATTGGCACTAGTTTCATTTCAAAATTCAAATTTTCGGCGAATTTGAGTGTGAAGCTGGCCCCCGAAAATTGAATGTCGCATAATTTTGCGACAATTTGAGCACAAACGAAACTTTCTAGGGCACAATCCAGCACAAACGAAGCACAAACGATTGGCAAAAGTTTCACTTCGAAATCCAAATTTTCGGCTAATATGAGTGTGAAACTGGAACGCAAAGAAATTGAATGTCGCATATTTTTGCGACGAATTGAGCACAAACGAAACATTCTACGGCACAATCCAGCACAAACGAAGCACAAACGATTGGCACTAGTTTCATTTCAAAATTCAAATTTTCGGCGAATTTGAGTGTGAAGCTGGCCCCCCCAAAATTGAATGTCGCATAATTTTGCGACGAATTGAGCACAATCGAAACTTTCTACGGCACAATCAGGCACAAACGAAGCACAAACGTTTGCACTATTTTTGGTCGTTTGTGCCGTTCTTGGGGGGGCCAGCTTCACGGAGGTGTCACCGGGTCAGCAACATAAGGCGTCCCTTCAAGTGCATAGTTTACAGTAGCAAGTCCATTTTAGTGCAAGGGTATATTTAACTGGTCTACCCTATACTATTGTTTTACGTCCTTAAATAACCAGAAACTTTGAATACAGTATTATGAAGAAAACTACCACAACTTTATTAAACTTCAATCAGTCATGTACAGGATGAACTTGTTATCTAAATCTTTGCCTCCAGTAGGGACGATACAGAATACCACCAGTGACTTTCTATATAAATTTCCATAGCAAAGCTAAACAGATATGTATATCACTTACTATAGTGCTCTTAGAATTTGGCCACATGGTATCCCAAAGATATTGTGCGAGTTCCTTCCAATTGTTATTATAGCTGGATTTGATATCACACTTTTGCATTGTACTCCCCGTTAATGACTACGAAAAAGCCCTAAATAGCACAATTTTATTTTTATTTCATTTTTGTAATAAATAGCTCTTGCTTCCTCGAACACATTTGGATAAATATAAAGAATAACACACAATTTCGAATATGTGACAACTGACTAATCACTAATGGCCGGTTGCAGTTATCTGATTGAGTTGTAAGTTTGTAAAATGCTGAACTTATATTACAATTCGGACTGAGGAGATTATGAAACAGGAATTACAAGTACTTGTAATCAGTAAAGGCTGGGGTTGTAAACCTTTAAATTCCTGAACTCATTTTACAAGTCGGACCGAAACGATTATGAAACACAAATTACAAGTACTACTAACACAGGTACATGTAGATTGAAACAGCTTGTAAACTTGTATATTTTAAGAAATAGGGCCCGGCAGGCAACAATTAGTACATAATTTACCAGTGGCCTCCGGTGACCATGTTACAAATATTGTAGGCGCCTTAGATACAGGACGAAATTCGGCTTGGGTAATGTAACTTATAAAATAGAAATATACTTTCCCGCCTTTTTTGGCACGGAGGGCTTCAATTGAAGACTTGAATTGCAAACCATCCAAAATACACTTTTTTTCGTATTTACATTTTTCTTCTGTTAGTTGATATCTATGTACAAGGGCTATCCGCTTGCATAAATATTACGTCCTAATCCCACCAGAAAAACCTTCTTTAATACAAAAAAATCAGCTGAATAGGAAGCATACGAAGAACTTGGACTGTTTTTGTTTCTTCTGGAAAAAAGTACTCCCGTGAACCTGGGATGTTTTACAATTCAGGTCTTCAATTGTCCTCGATGGACAAATGTTTCGCTGATCGCCTTGTAATCAAGTGCCCTGGGTTCGGATTATACATGTCTCTGTAGACACTCTCGGATCTACGTATTGGATGGGGAACGGGGCCTTTGCTCTGGAGCGCCGCTTATTAGGAGCGCCATTTCCATGTAAATTTGATTGTTTAAGATGAGAAAGACGAAACAATACTTTGCCAAAGACCCAGTAAATCACAGATCCGGCGTTGTCTGTAAGTCCTGTCTTTTTAGAAGTTATCTCAATCCGGGAGAAGGTAGTGGTAAACCTGGATCAGAAATTTTACAATCTAACCTTTACGGTACCTTATTGTTACATGCCCTCACCTTTCTTTCTATTGCTGCGTGAGAAGGGATCTGGAAGGTAGCGGATGGGGCCTGTATTGAAGGTCATCCTGACATTCTGCTGATGGGGATGAGGCTAACTTTGAGAAACCTCAATCGATATGGCCGGTGGGGTATCCACTCAATCTGCGCTGTCTTCCCGGTGATTACGCGAGGATTGCGACCATAACAACCACACCACTGGGGGAGTGGGTACATATTGTAGGCAGCTATTTGGGTTTCACTTTAAACTTTAGGTCCTGTACTTTAGACGTGATCTCCACCTGGTTGAAGGTGAAAACGAGCCATGAGCGATTTTACATTACTGAGGAAAATATAATGCATTTAGTAAACGTGACTCCTGGCAGACACCAATGATCGCATTATGCAGGTCTAAGCGGTAGTTTGGCAGCGTTGAGGTGGCGAGCCGTGTGACTAGTAACTAAGTCTAGCGAAGCAGACGACATGAAACCACAAGCTATGTCATCGTACGCTACGATTCGTTCAAAGCTCAAGCTCGAGCTTCAGGGTCCATTAATTCCCCACCACCACCACCACCACCACACCAAATTTGGGAAATAAATAATAGCCTATCGTTTTGCACCCGTTTTGCACCGCAATGGTAAGCTCTTTTAGTTTGGGGCCCAAGTTAGTGGTAGCACCCCTCAGTCATTTTTTTTGAAAACAGATAGTGTAACGTTTTGTGCTCGTTTAGCACCCAAGTTTCACTTTTGTACCGCAATAGCTAAAGAGTTATAAGCTCTTAATTTTTTTAGGGAGCCAAATTAATGGAGATTCACCCAATAGGCACCCAATATTTAGGGAGCCCTGCAACACAATTTCAAAAATCAGACAGTGACACATAGTGCAACAGATTGCAATCGTTTTGTAACCAAGTTTTACGTTTAGCACCGCAACGGGGAAAAAGTTGTCAGTACATATATTTAGCGGGAGGTAGCTAGTGACAACCCCTTAATCAAATTTTAAAAGGAGGTTCTTTTTTTCGAGGAAGGGGACAAGTTAATTAGTGAACCGCCTCATTTTATTTTTCGGTGAAAGCAAATAATTTTTGGATTACACTCATTTTAGCTTGCAGACCGATTAACAGTAAAGAATTTTCATAGCGTAACTTCTAAGTTAATTAAATTAACACAACGCGTGCTCACGAATGCGATTCATTGAAGTGGCTATTGTTGAAGATATCGGAGTAAATAATTGGTGACGCAGCATAGACCTATCGCCTACTAGCATTTTTTTCTTTTCGACTTTTTAATTGCGGACAAGAAATTCATACTTCTATATGGCAGGGAGCGCAGTGGTAATTTTAAAATCACCGTGATAAAATAATTGAAACATGGGCTATTTCGGAGGCAATGAAACTATCGTTTGCAGAAGTACTGTATTACGCATTTGTTTAAACATTTCGGGCGCGCACTAGCAATTGAATTGCTCAATTCGGTAGTTGCGCCTCAGAAGGAAGTAGTTATAAGATAACTACACAGTAAGAAGTAATTTAGTCGTTACGTAGTGTGTTATACAGCAAAAGTATGTAACCGTTTAATGTTGAATTGTTTATATTTTCAGTATATAAGCCGAAAAAGTAAATAGACAAAATGCAGAAACGTGGAAGTGATATTTTGAAATAAGAAATTAACAATTTGTGTTCAAACATGTAATTATGGTTGTGGTTTATTAAGTTCAAGAATTGTTATTTTCTTTTACAACTTCCAAGTTATGTTTTATCATTGTAAACTCTCTGAATATTATCGTGAAGTAAATATTTATCGTAAGTGAGCAACATCTTAGTGAATTGATACGGAACTTCGTTTTGCTCATGTGCTACATTAAAATTTAGCACGATCTTGTATGTTTGTGAAAATAGCAAAAGGCCAGAACCAAAGAATTAAACTGGTTTTTGGTACTTATAATTTTAACATAATTTTATGTTATTCGTATGGGTTGCATTCTGTCTTTTCGCAGTTGAGATGTTTTTTTTTTCATGTATAGTTTAAGAAAAATAAATAAAATAAAACTTTATGGTAAACAAATACAACATATGTGGCGGCCCTGAAAGGCAAAAGTTGAGGGTCAGATCTGGTCCGCGGGACGTAGGTTGGGCATCACTGTTCTAGTGTATTAATGTTACAGCCAATCTCTCTTGTGTTCTTATACAGTCAGTCAAAAAGTATAGTATTTTGGTGCGTTATGCTGACCAAGAGTGAGTAGCAAGTTATAACATCTTTCCAACCATGTTTATCCAGAAATCATAGAACCTCTTTCGATTTTCTCTTACAGATGCAAAGACTCAGTCCCCATGGTACAGGTGGTAATGGGGCAGACTTCGGATTGGTAAAGGGGAGGCACACGGTTTCGAACTCGGCTGCGAACTATCCTCAAGGTTTTCTCGTTTTCACCAGCGAATGCTGGGAATCGTACCTTAAGTAAGATTCTGGATGATAACTTCCCCATCCTCTGCCTAGCTTATCCCAACCAGAGATAAAGATGCTAAAAGGTAATAAATTAATTTTGAAATTCAAAGATGCAACTAGTTTATAAATTTGCTCATTTAAAGTCTCTGGCTTGCAGTTGAATGAATCCTATGGCTTTTCTTTTTTGTGTTTTCTACTTAAAAGAATAGCAGCCTACCGCGATAGTCGTGTTGTCTCAAGCTTAAGGTCAGCGCCTCCAAAGTTTTGGACTCGAATCTCCGCTGGTACCTCGATGGATGTTTGTAGATTTTAGAGACATCTAGTAAAATTAAGAAGGACCGAAATCATTAGTTACTAAAGTGGCCCAAACTATGACGTTTACAAAGCTCTTCACAGAAACAGAAACAATTTGAAGCCGTTTATTTGAAATCCATTTCGATGCTGAGCAACTTAAGTCTCCCAGTGCGGAAAGCCACGAATTCTGATGATTTTTTTAATCGGATGGTCTTTTCTCAATTTTTTGATCAACAATGTGCGCTTACCCTTACTGCACCATGTGTCACTGCCTAAACTTTGAAAAATTCCTGTAGCGGTTTACCATTAACTTTGTTGTCTTAAAATTAACTATTAACTTTAAACTCACGACAATGCAAAACGCTAAATTTCGATGTAAAACGAGAGCAGATCGGTACACTATCTATTCTCGAAATTTTTGATTGAGGAGACCGCTAACTTGGCCCCTGAGGCAACATCAAATGATTTTTTTCTTAAAATTGATTGTTTAATTGTGTAGAGGAAAATGTTGTTTTATGTTAAGCATTGAATAGTTGAATTACGGCGTCGGGTGTTAGCGCGAGTGATTCATGTACTGGGTAACGCGATTCGGCTTGCTTGCACAGCACCAGGTATACACGTTTGGTTTATGCGCTGTATGGCGCTGCCCTCATTTCGACGTGGTGGCTAACTGCGATTTTGCAGTCAGTTTTACTGGAAGGTAAGCCTTGGGAGGTTGTTCTATAACCTCACAGCAGGTTTTCAATCAGCTGATTTGATAACTGAACTTCGTGTTCTAGTTACATGATAGTCATGTTGAATGACAATCTGTTGTAAAAGTGGGTACTATTATGTAGGGCTAAGAACATTTTTTGTTATTAAGTTAAATGTGTAGTTCATGTCAACATTTCACGGACATTCGTGGGTAGTAAATCAGGTAGTAGTAATCAGGTTTAATTATGGAATAAGTAAATAACTTTGTGACTGCAGTCCAAACCTTTTTGTTATTTATGTTCGTGAAATGGTCTCATGGATTACAGTCCTTCATTGATCGGGATTATCTTGAAGCTCCAATAACTAATGGACCCACGGGTATTTTTGTTAGTTTTATTAATTAAGTTATGGATACAAAACCGGGAATCTCTTGTGGTATTTTTTGTGATAAACTCTAAAAGTCCCCGGTGTCCAGTGGTTTGTGTTGAATTGGGTCTAGTGGTAGTAGTTGTATGGAGCAGTCCCTTGCAATCTGAATCACGTTACTCGGATCATTATTTGAGATTAAATTCTAGAACGAACTATTTTCCTTACCTTATTTTGTTAACGCGTTGTAAAATGGATACTTATAAATATTAAAAGTTTTTCTCTGTTTGAATCTTAGGATATTTTTCTGCCAAATTAATTATAGTATTTTAAGAACCTATCAGCTTACCTCCAACAGTCCCTATCAAATCTGGTTTTATCCAGTTATAAATTATGTCAAACAAAATCGCGACACCCCCCAAAATAGAATAGCCTATAACTAACCGTGACGGTGCAAGACGCGACACTTGGGTGAAAAACGGTGCAAAATGATTGCAATCTGTTGTACTATGTGTCACTGCCTGATTTTTTAAATTTTGCTGTAGAGGGCTACCATTAACTTGGCCCCACAAATTTAAGAGCTTATAACTTTTAACCGTTGCGGTGCAAAACGCGAAACTTGGGTGGAAAACTAGCACATACTGATACACTATCTGTTTTCGAAAAATTTGTTTGAGGAGGGCTACCATTAACTTGGACCCCCCAAAATAGGAGAGCTTGTAACTTTTTAACCGTTGCGGTGCAAGACGCGAAACTTGGGCGCAAAACAATTGCAATCTGTTGCACTATGTGTCACTGTCTGATTTTTAAAATTTTGCTGTATGGGCTACCATTAACTTGTCCCCACAATTTAAGAGCTTATAACTTTTTAACTATTGCGGTGCAAAATGATGCAAAACGATTACATACTGGTACACTGTCTGTTTTCGAAAAATTTGACTAAGGTGGCGCTACCACTAACTTAGGCTCCCAAAATAGAAGAACATAACTTTCTAAACGTTGCGGTGCAAAACGCGAAACCTGGGTGCAAAATGGTGCAAAACGATTGCAAGCTTTTGCACTGTGTCACTGCCTGATTCTTGAAATTTTGCTGTAGGGAGCTACCATTAATCCCCCCACCCCTCCAGAAATTTAAGAGCTTATAACTTTTTAACCATTGCGGTGCAAAACGGTGTAAAACGAGCACAGACTGATAGACTATTAGTTTTCGAAAAATTTAATTGGGGAAAGCTACTGATTGCAAAATGATTGCAATCTGTTGTACTATGTGTCACTGCCTGATTTTTTAAATTTTGCTGTAGAGGGCTACCATTAACTTGGTCCCCAAAAATAGAAGAGCTTATAACGTTTAAACCATTGCGGTGCAAAACGCGACACTTGGGTGCAAAACGGGTAATAATCTATAGGTTATTTACTTCTCAAATTTGGTGTGGTGTTGGGCCAAGTTAATGGACCTAAGCTTTAGGACTCGTTGAGTTGATTATAGAGCCTGACCGCGTGAATTGTGCACTTCTGGGCGTTGCAGTCGCTTTTGTGTTCTTCCCAAGGAGGAAAGGATTAAGGAGGTGCTTGGTGAGGCCCGTTGTTGAATTTTAGAATTTAATTTTTAAAGTCTTTAGGCCGTTTTGACTCAGAGTGGATGAATGATGATGGGATGAATTGGTAGAATGGAGAAAGTGGGAGGAAACGGGAGTACCCCGAGAAAACCCACGCACACGGTGTTTGTCCACCACAAAGCCTACATGGCACGAGCAGGATTTGAACCGAAAAACCCAGGCGCCAGAGGTGAGCGCTCTACCATTAACCACTGTGGCCCGTGTGAGGCTCATTGTTAATTTAACATGGGCAGTATTGATACGTTGAAATATTCTGTTTCAGCTCTTGTTTTGAGTTTCTTCGAAGTGAAAGTGAAACCAGGGATTTATCCAGGATTCAGTTTGGGGGTATAGTCAAAATTTGAAGGATGTAAGTGGTGTCTTGGACGGTTTCTATAAGACTTTGAACGAAAGAAAAGTTCGGGGTTGTCGAGAATTTTGGGGGTGACACCCCCCACATTTGATAAACCCCATAAGAGAGTCCCACCTACGAGAAATAATGATATCAGGAAATATTCAGGGGTTTTAATGGACAGAAGATTTAGAATGTAAGCTTGAAGTATTAACAATTGAAATATTCTTCTTCCATCGCGGCCATCTCTCCTCAAGATAGTGCTCAACCTCTGCACCCAAATGTTGTCTAGACCCTCTTATACCGAAGCTTTAAGTTAAATAACTCTCAGTTGCATATTTCAAAACTAATATTTAAGTAGAAGCCTCTTCGAAATCAAAACCTGTCTATTTCATAATGATTCATATTCTCCAATGATTAGTCGTAAAAAAAAGTTACTTGATTACACTAAAATGATAGAGCTAACAGGTGTTTTACACTTAACGTTTTTTAAAAACGTTTAGTTCAGAGGGTAATCTATCTTCCCAAATATTACTGCATTCCTTATATATTATCAAAGTGCAACATTATACTGCATGAATAGACCACAGGTTGGCTGTGATGTAAGCATCTTCGCTTTGTGAAAGTGGTCACAAGTTCGAGTCCTGTGTGGGTGCATTGAACGGAGTAATTCGGAGACCAATTTTCGAAAAGCTGCAGATCTTAAGAGATCACCAGTCTGTTTAGGTCGTCAATATTAATTCAGTCAACTACTGGAGTACATAAAACACTTCTTGTACTTAAATCATTAACTCTTAGGGTCCTAAGGCCGCAAAAATTATGTAGTAAACATAAATAAAATACTAGTGCGACATTACTTGCCTATGAGGTTTGGATTTAAAATATTGCTTTATTTTAGGAAAGAATTACATGTAAAGGAGACTATACAGTTTTCACAAATTGACTATTCATATTAAGACTTTAAGTCGCCAGTCATTCTTTTACAAGTCATTGCGCTATCTTTTGCTAAACCTGAGTTTTGGAAGGTTGGAAGAATTTTAGAAAAGCAACTTGATCTTCATTTCAAGATTACTATTTTTCTGGGAAGAATATTGAGATAGAAGAGGCGAAGAACTTTATGTATGTACCCTCCTCTCATGTGTCTGCTGAAAGTGATGAAATACTAAAAATCTCAGTCAAGCAATTCAGCGGCGGAAGTCAAACCTGCGTGCCTACCTAGCGATGTTCAATTAATAAATACATAATTAATGGTTATCTTACATATGAACATGAATTTTTAGAAGACACATAATGTCATGATACGTAAGATAAACGAAATAAAGTTGATTAAATACCATAATAAATGAATGAATCAAGGACTCTGCCATACCCCACAATGTGGGGTTGTCACTCCTCCACATTTTCGAGCACACATCCAAAATAAAAGTTGTTACTGACGATATCGATTTAAATCGTGCAAAATTCTATTAACACCCTCCAAACTGAACTCCTGGCAGAATCTCTGGAATAAATTAACAGTTGAATAAATGAACTCATGAATATCTTACCTTGTGACATTGAACAACTCTTCATGGTCTCTTGATATATTTATCCGTTACACACAATTATATTAAATAATAAGACGTATTGAAGTCTGAAGTCTGACATTACATACACGAATTAATTTGAAATAGTTGTACATAGTATCAAGATACAAGGAGCAGACGAATTTATCTCACTTAGATCGACGGAATAAATTAAGTTTAAGTAATGAAGGAATACTTACCTACCATATTACCTTAAGTCCACTTTAAACGATACATTTTCTAATACGATCTCTCGAATGATAGAATATATACAATCCGCAGAGCGGAATTTTTCGTACGATGAATCATACAATATTTTGGATACGAGGGGATAATTATGAAACTGTTAGAGCTTATAGTTCTGACATCTCAAGCTCTTTACGTAATTGTGCCACAGGTATTTGTGAAAGTAGCCCTTTTTAATATAGAAGAATTAAGATGTTGATAACAAGAATCTTGAAGCAACAGTAATACCGTTTACCTTAATACTACATTCTACCAAGAAAATCTAATTTCAACTAGGTTTCAATGGTAACAAAAATATCGTAGTTGTACTTCAGTAGACAAATCAAATGTTCAATGCGGACGCAGAAATAACGTAGAAGTAATTCTTTGTTTTAGAAAATTTCCGAGTTAAGAAGATATGTGACATTACACGCCCAAGCCCAATAAAAAACACAGTTTTTTTTTTGGGGGGGGTGCACTTGAAAACCCAATTTTAAAACCCAGTATCTTTTTCATTAACTTTTGTTTTTAAATGATTATTTAAATGAGTACACTTCACAGAAGTGCATAATACACAATTGCATTTTAGATTGTTACAATTCTATCACGACTATCATTATACGCGTAACTCTAGAATAATATTGCTATCTAAGATCTACAGCACCTTACCATTGTGATACTGAAATACAATAAAGTATTTCGGTTTAGCCAGGGCCTTTGCTTCCTTCATTACAGCATTCGCCTAGTGAAACTGAGTGGACACCCTTCGAAACCTCAATCAGAGTAGTTGGCGTGGGGTTCCAACCCACTTGCCTACCCATTGCCGATCCAAAATCTGCGACATTACCGCTTGGATCACAAGGACTGTCTACTCCGTCTGTTGTAATCTGGGGGTTGGTGTGTCAGACGGCCAAGTCACTGGAAAGGTTGAGCAGCCATTCAGAATGCTCGGGTAGCGTAGTTTAGGGGTAGAGTGTTCCTTCTTGTGCGTGGGATCTTTGGTTCGATCCCGCTTGTGCTACGTGGGCTTTGTGGTGAAGAAACACCGTGTACATGGGTTCTCTCGGTGTTTTCCCATTTCCACCCACTTTCCTTATTCCACCAATTCTTTCTTCATGCATTCGACCTGAGCCAAAGTTGACTTTACAATGGTTTTCAAAGATTTAAAAAAAAATCCTGCCTAAGCAGATCAATGAGACCATCCCGAATGGGTTCTCTCTCATTTTCCTCAGTCTCACCAGTGCATAGCTTAATTAGGGGACATATAATTATGTTGGGCGCGAAACTCGCCGTGGCGTGAATCTAGTGCACATGCTTTGAAGTGGGATCATTCCCATACAGAACAGGCCGGCTCCAAGCCTCCCGATTTTAGAGTAGTGACACACCGTTACCGACTGGGCTACTGAGGTTTGTACTACTACTATTACAACAACAACAACAACACATCTACTACTACTACTACTACTACTACAATGCTTTAAAACATTAAATCTAAATACTTTTATTGGCAACAATGCACATTTAATTAAAGAAAATAAACTAATATAACTTCAATCGCATTGTTATAACAATGAAATTCTCGTTTTTATTCATTCCTTCGCGATACAGTCATTTCCGGTTAACAAAAATATGATAATGTTCCAAACTGAACTATTATCTACTCATGTACGAAAAATCATTGGCGTCTGTCAAGTAGTTTTGGCGTTATGTGGTCACAAAAATCGGGACATTCATTTTTATTATATAAGATTAAATTAATTTCTAGGGTTATGTAATGAATTTTATTGTTTTGAAAACATCATTTCTTTCCTATTTATTAAATTTATTTGAAAGTTTATGTAATGGAAATGTTTATATTGGAAATATACTTTTCCTTCATATCTATTAAATTTATTCGTAAGACTATGTAATAAACATTATTATGTTGTGATGTGTGCTTCTTCACAATTGGTTAATATTTAACCATAGAATTACTAGACCCTTTACCAAGCACCATTATTAGTCGGCCTACATCATGTAAGAAATAGGAAGCATGTAATATCCAAATGGTACAATACAATATATATTTTCATTTCAAAGAAATTTTCAGTAATCAATTCAGCACCACGACCTCATGGACGAAAAAGTAGAATCTATGAACTTTTACTAATCGTTAATAACGTTCCTCTAAAACACAAATATTCCTTACATCTCTACAATAAAGAAGAAATAAAATTGCAATTAACTGTTTTACATAGCGTAATATTGTAACAATATAATATTTAAAAATATAAATTAATATAAGTTACACTTTTCATCCGGTTACTCAGTTGGTATTTTTTTTTTCTGTAGTCAATTTTTCCCTCTTTCGCACGCTATGACAATTTCAGAATTTTGACGCTTTGACCGTTTCCTTCAACGAATTGTCCAATTATTTCGACGTTACGACCGTTTTCGTTTTTCGACGATATACCTTTCGACGCTTTGACCATATCTTTCGATGCTTTGACGGTTTCTTTCGACGGTATGACCGTCTTTGTTTTTCGACGATATGCTTTTAAACGCTTTGACCGTTTAGCCCTTCGACGCTTTGACCATATCTGTTGACGCTTTGACCTTTTCTTTCGACGATTCGTCGAATTTTTTCGACGTTACGACCGTTTTTGTTTTTCGACGGTATGGCTTCCGACGATTTGACCGGTTCCCCTACGGGAATGAAGTGAGAAGGGGCTACGAGTTCGTAGCCGGCGATGCCTAGGATATGTAAGTTAAATGTTACACTACAAACAATCCAAAATTCATTGAAAACATTGGAGTTTAGGAGATGTGTATCCACGGTATAAATACTGGCCACTCTATTAGTAATTACACAACCCCAAATCATAATACACCCTGCAGTATTTTTACCAGTTGAAGCAATGTTCTGATTTCTGAAAGCTTCATTCTTCTTTCGACACACGTCCTGATAACCATCATTAAAATACAAGTTATTCTTCGTCTCATCCTAGAAAAAAAAGCCTTTTCCAAAATTCCAGTCACTTATATCGATATTTCTTGGAAAATTATAACTTCTTTCTGCTTTCTTCTGATATGTATGTTTTGTTTCTGGCTACACATCTGAATCCCATTTTTGTGTTCACATCTAAACATTTGCAACATTAACTTGCATATTCTAGGCAAGTGAAGTAGCCAAATAAATCATTAGCACTAATTCTTTGAGTTTTGTTCACAGAATGAAGAACGTAGGTTTCATTCCGGGCAGTTAGCTTCCTTAGTTGACCAGAACGAATTCCCAATAATTGTTGTTTTATGTTTCTTTATGATGTATCCAACGGCAGGGCAAGGCTATCCAACAAGTTTGGATATATCTCATTACCTTTTACCTTTCCGCCCATAAATTGAAATTAAAGTGAGTAGTTCCAATGCTGTTCAATTCACTTTGTTCCCCATGCTGCCTCTTTATGCCTGCCACGGTGTGTATTGCTTTAATATACCACGCAGAGTGGCCTTGTACACAAAAGGATACCTAAAACATTTCTTTCGAGAGCAGTATGTGGTGACCCAAATACCTTTTCTTTGTGATGAATTTACGTAGTTGTTACTTTCATTGCCTGCTACCTTACAGATGTATCAAGTATTAGTTATTTCTATAGCATTCTATGTAAGGCATCCAAATTATCATAAAAGGTCAAGACATTTCGAAATGGGCCACATTTTTCGTGTGATAAAGTATGTTTTTCCTCACTGTTAAAAATTGTCCAAATTTTTTCTCGCTGTTGGTGAAACAGAAGTTTCTACAATCATGCCTGTCAAAGATCGAGAACCGAGAATTAAAAGAAGAAAAACACTATTTGTCCAATAAAACAGTAGCGCGGCGGTAGGGTGAGCCGGACAGAAAGAGAACCACATTTGGAGAAGCTGAGTAACTCCTCTGCATAGACTAAGATTCATTTCTGTTATTTTCTAGTAACAGCAGAAACTTTGTTCTTATAAATTAGAACATAATATAATTTGTATTAAGATCACTATACGTACTTTCTTAGACAATTATCTGGCAACAAAATACATATCTATATGCCCCCCCTCCCCGCCAAAAGCTACACAGAAATCGGCGCCCTTGCTTGCGACTAAAACCTATTTTCCTTCTTCTTTATCTCATATTCACGTTTCTCTTCTTTCATTTTATTGTCTTTTAGATCGATTTTTTTTTAATGAGATTGTGCTGCCAGATTCTTTTATATTTTAAATTTACCCTCCCTAACTTTCTTTTGTCTTACGAAGGCTCATTCCTCTTCCGATAAAATGAATACCACACATTATTTTGTTACCAAGGATTACATGAAATTAATTGAAGTAGCAGTGCACCCAACATCAAAAACCAACTTCTTTATGACCAACAACTGAGAAAATAAATTGACCCACATTTAAAACTTTAAACTTTATTTTCATATGGTCCACTCTAGTAACTTTGGACTTCGGCCCGTCACGTTTCCCCTTTAGCTGTTAAAATCCACAGCCATGCCGCTGCCGGGACTCCAACCCGGGGCCTTTGAGCCAATGGCCTACCACCGCAGACCGCTCGGCCGGCTACATCCACATTCATACAGAATGGCTTGTACCGTATCTTCTTTTAAGTTAAAAAATTAACCAACCATGCGTCACAGGCACAAGATATGGAATATTTATTCTATATCGAATGTTGATTTCTTATATCAAAATAGTGCAATTTATTGGACTTCAGAAGTGTATTCAGTTGCTGTTTTCTATAAATGCGACTATGCATTAGTTAAACCCGCCAATAAATAAATTTGACTGTCTTGTGAAAGAATTTTCATCATATTCCAGAATCGTGCATTGAGGTGATACAAAGCGATTTTTTAAACTATTCAATGCATCTTCTATTTTCAAAATCTTCCGCCAAACCGTTCCTCTTCAATCACATGCACACATTCGAGTATAACCGAACGAATTTAAGAAAAAGGAAACCAGAATTGTCCAATGGATTCTTGTTAGGTTTGTTTTGTGAAATCACGTAAGTTCACAGAGACAATGAAACTTGCTTTTCTTGCAGTCATAACTTGTCACAGTTATAGCCTCTTGAATATAATTATTACTGTAGGTGATTTAGTTACTTATGAACAAAAACACCTGTTTACTATTTGCTTAAACCTGAATTAATTAACTAGTTTTATTTCTACGAACAGTATGTCTGTTTTACACAGCCTCCTTTTGCACAACAACAACTTTACTTTTCGCAGCTTCACTACTTCGCTTAAAAACTTTCGTTACTTACTCTGGTAACCCATGATACATTTTAATAAACTGTGTTACCTACTCTGGTAACCTGAGTTACAACTTTCACAAGTTGTAACATAACAAACCAAAAACTTTAAATAAAATTTTGGTTTATTAACGTCAGCAGCTTTGGCCTAAAAGAAAGGAAAAAGAAGAAATTGTGCTGCATTGGTCTTCTACATTTTGTTGTATCAACAGTAAAATTACATTCTTTTTCCCAACTTTGTAAGAATATTTTTTACGGATATATTCTGTAATAACAAAGCAAGATTTGAGTTACTGTGAAAGAAATATACATTTTCTTTACCCTCAACAGTCTAGCATCACTGTTTCATACGAGAACATCTCTATGGTTTTAAAACGACGTTACTGTTGCTACTATGAATTACGGTGCCCACACGTTCCGAATTTGTTGGGAAAGCCCCGAGTTTTAATGCTGTGTCCCAGTATGCAGAAAAAGTATTAAAATGTTTCGAATTTAATAGAAAAAAAGAGCGATTTACATTTGTTTTACTGTCGTAATTCTGAGATTTTAAAATTAATAAGCAATAGGTGCTCAGCTATTTAGCAACATCTTAGATATAGAAAGTTCAATCATAAATTATTTGTAAAAAAAATAGTTGAGTTATTGTCAAAGTCGGAAATTTTAATTTTCTAAAGTTGGTACATTTTTCTTTTATTTTCAAAATCGATGTAGTTTTTAACAAAACGCAAGTTGTAAGCTAAATGTATGGCCTGAAAAAAGAACCTCTTCCTTGAGTTCATCCTTGGAACACCCACAAGTAAGTAGTATAGGCAAATTAGGACCCGAGACGGAAAAAATTATTAGAAAGCTAATTTTTCTTTTAACACATTCTTTGGACCCCCGTGAGCCTCCAGAGAAAAATCCCAAAAAATCACAGCTGGGGAAACACCTGAAATGACGTCATCAATATGGCGGCTACGCGACCACATCCATTTACGCTTAAACGGTAATATCTCACCACAGAACCCAGATATAAGCTTCGTTCTGGTGACAAATTGAAGATAAAGCATGTTTCAAGTGATCCGAGTTATAACTGCCCCCATACGTTGTCGACAGTTTTAAATATGGCG
>JAGDQP010009246.1:23090-59962 GCA_022664845.1 Lepisma saccharinum
CGCCATATTTAAAACTGTCGACAACGTATGGGGGCAGTTATAACTCGAATCACTCGAAACATGCTTTATCTTCAATTTGTCACCAGAACGAAGCTTATATCTGGGTTCTGTGGTGAGATATTACCATTTAAGCGTAAATGGATGTGGTTGCGTAGCCTCCATATTGATGACGTCATTTCAGGTGGTTGCCCAGCTGTGATTTTTTGGGATTTTTCTCTGGAGGCTCAGGGAGATCCAAAGAATGTGATAAAACAAAAATTAGCTTTCTAATAATTTTTTCCGTCTCCGGCCATTTTAAGTCCTAATTTGCCTATACTGAAGGGGATTGGGCTCCGTTGGATCCTGGCAAGACCTGTCCTGAACCTTGACAGAATTAAATTATAGTCACCGTACTCAGAATATTTATGTGAGAACCCTATTTACCTATTTTGACAGAAATTTCCGTAAAAGTAGAATAAGAAAAACGCCACGAGGGAGAATAATACTGGTTTTGCTAACATTTTAATAAGATAATCAATAAATATGTGTACAATCTATTTATCCAGTTCTCGAAACTAACATTAGATGACTCTGCTGTTCTGTAACACGCTACTATCTGGTGAGAGAAAATTGAACTTTTTGCAACTCGTTTATTGTCATGAAACGAAAAAAAATATTATTTAATTATAACGAGGCTATTCTATTGATACTTAAAATTTTAAAATACAAAAAAGAACAATAAGTTACAATACACTACACTGTGGGTAGGGGGGATTGTCTTAGTAATGTTCAACACAATTCCTATACATTCAAAATGTTTCCACTAATGACTTCTGAACCATATACACCGTATTTCCTAAATATATTCATAAAACATTGGGAAGTATTATTGCAATGTTTTCGGTGTATGAATTTGCTTAGTCTATTTGATCCATATTTTGGTGGTGGTGGTGGGGGGATGTTAAAAAATATATCCCAAAAGAATTATTTGATCTATCTTCTAGTTTCAGCGCACGATTACCACTTAACCTAAGACCTGACAGCTATCCTCCTCATCTCTTTTGCCGGGTGAGTATTCGCTGAGGGAAGTCAATGCTGAAACTTGTCACGTCCTTAAGACAAAGTTGCCAGTTCAGTTCATATGTTAATTACATAAATGCGTACTATTACCATTATATATATTTTCGAGAACCAACTCACACAACATTTAATCTGATACCTTTCAATAGCGTAAATAATGAATATGTACCTCTGTAAATTCCAGGAATGTTAGTAATTTCTGGCTCCGTTCAACTACGTTTTTGCACACGCTAGGACAACAGGATCTCATTGTTGACGTTTGTCGAAAACTCACTCTTTCTTTGCGGTCATGGAAGAGTGGGAGTTCTACAAAGATAAATGATTCCAGCTTCTTCTTCTGTTGGCACCTGATTTTACGTAGTATCATATAACGTTTCAGGGGGTTTGAGTTCCTATTCTTATGTACTAACCTGTCAGTTTGATAGTTCAAATTTGAAAATCACATAATCAGGAGAGAGAAATTAAAAGAAAAATATTGAATTTTTGAATTCATTTACTTTCCATTAATGAGATGTGCATACTCCATACATTCAAGTAGCAGCGTACATGTAAAGTTGATGCTTAAAGAGACACCTAATAATATTAAAGCTTTCTTTTGAGATTAATTAAAAACATGCGATGTCTATAAATTGTGGACTTTAGTTTACATACACCACCATATACGTTGACTTTAAGCAATGAAATGTTGCGAAATCAGAGAATTTCCACGGGTATGTTTTGACTCTGTGCGAATCAATTTCCCAAAATATGAAGGGAAGAGCAATTTCCTTTAGGATAAATGTTGCCATCCTTGGAGTGAAAACGATCAATAGAGTGGCTTCTTATAATCCTGTAAATATAAAAACACACTTCACAGTATTTAGGTCAGATTAGTTATTTTACTTAAATATGCAAATTTCTGAAGTGATTTTACTTCAGTGCTGCCAATTATACAAATTTTGGACACAAAGATCTCATCTACCATTTTCTATGAATCTGTGTGTGTATATTTAGCCATCAGAAACACCATAATAAACTTAGTATGACATTTGCAAAACCTGTAGTATTGAAAACTTGTTTTAAAGTTTATTATATTTCATATGGCATTACGTCAGTTTCTTGCATACTTGGTGATGGAATAGTGATGATAAACAACATTTGTGAAGCAGAGAACGCAGTGTTGTAAACTTTTGCATATTGTATCGTGTAAAAATTTGAAAATGTCTCTATGTTTAACCTCGTACAGTATGCAACACTACTTTCTGTGCTTCACATACGCTGTTTATCTTCACTAGTCCATCACAAAGTATATGCTATCTAAAAATTAATAAATGTTATATCAAGTTTGAAGCACTGACAAGCCAGTAGTATTACATTTCAACACCTAATATGCACCCTATTAATACAAATCAATTTCGAAACACTACATTTAACTTTTCCTTGCAAATAGTCAAGGGGGCCCAAGTTCTATACCTGGTGGGGACACAAATGGATCAATGCTCAGGTTAAACTGTAGGTTCTGTCCTTAGAACATCATCCTTATCTGATGAAAGGCAGTGGCAAACCGCCTTTCACGGGTCTTCGGGTTATAGACCTGTAACCGGGCATCATTACCGGAGTTTGAGTATAAACTCATTTATTCATTCGCTGTGGTTACAATCACTGTCTCTGAATAAACACTGCAGAGATAGCGCTTTCTCGAGTGTTGCCAGACAAATGCCGAGATGGCCTTTTGAAGTGACCTGGGCGAGGAAGTCATCCCTGCTACAAGTGATGGCCCTAAACCAGCTATGAGCTGAGCCCGTGGTGAATAAATGAAATGAAATCAACTGTGGTTTACGTTCTGTAATTAATGAAAACTATAATCTCTTACATGTATTTCAATCTTGATAACAATGATGATGATGGGTGATGTGCCCGGAGGCACATCTCTGTCTCTCGGCAAAGTGAGATTTTAGAAAGGAGAATAAAAATAATTATACAAAACATTGGTCTATTGCGTTCAAGAAAAAGAAATCCGAAACATTCTCTGAATGAATATAAAGCTACTTAATTCAGTCTTTCATCATAGATGACAGCAAACTTCCATTGGTCTCTCTTTCCCTCTACAGAATTAGAAACTGTCATCAAATTCTTTTAAAAAAGCGTTAGGTCTTAATACATACATATTTTGTAAATAAAGTATTCTGGAAATTTGCACAGAAGAACAGGGTGACTCGTAATCTATTGCTCCCATGCAAAACTTCCTTGAGAGCTTTTAACAATAATAAAGAAATTTGTATCATAATTGTCTTGTTTAATATTTATAGCGAGAGCAAATTTTAGTAAACAATTTTTGCCGAGGCGTTTATGGATAGTTTATGTCCACGCTTCATAATGTACACTTGTCTAAAATGGGACGTTGAGAGAGAGAGAAAGATTTGGAGAGGTGGAAAATTAAATATGACCACACCAAAGTCCAAAAACGTATAACTTCCCTCTCCGCCAATCACACTGGAAGTAATAGAAATAGTGGGTCAAATCTGAAGGGACATGAGAAGAAAATTAGAGTATAAAGAGTATTGCGCAAGAGGAGCTATGTTGGTCGTGATATGATGATCAGTGATTTCTTGTGGAGTTAGTATTGGGTACTTGAAGATGTTGTGTAGCTATTTAGTGTTTATTCTAAAAGATATCACATAAAATGGGAAACACTAAGCCAATGGCAGTAGGTTACACTTTAAACCCTGTACTACCATGGATTTCAACGGTGACCCCACTCAGATTTTTAGTTATTTATGTTTCCCAAAAGTACAAATGATATAATTTATCCATTCCTGACTTTCAATATTTCTTCTTAAATTTTTGTACCCGAAAAAGAATTTATATTCAGTTGTTTTTAAAAAGATTACACACGATATTTCATTATTTACTATTGAGGGTCAACTGTGACCCTATTAGTTATTCATTTTTCCTCGTAATAAATAGAGGTTATTACTACCTCGTGTCTGGTAAAATATGTTTGGAACAGACAGTGAAATGGTGTTTCTAACTTACTGGAGAGAGTATGTTGATATTTCTTCTTTCAAAGAGGTTCCTTGTCTGTATATTTCTTCCATATGACAGCAGAACAGAGAACTATAAATTAGTGAAAAACTCCATCAATTCCAATTGACATGAGCGATTAATCAATGAGTTAGTTTTCCCTCATAGAACTTAGAGTTGGCTATTACGTTCTATATTGCAACACATGTTTGAAAACAAAGTTTTTCTGAATATACCTGCTTGAGTGTGTAGCTACATCTCCCATGAAAGAAGATTCTTTATCAGAATCATTCAGTCGTATGAAGATAAAATGGGTAACTTTCAGCTAACGGATAATCTAATTCTAAATCCACAAGTTTTATCTGGTCCGAACACCTCATTGGTTTCTAATGTGCAACGAGTTAAATAATGTCAGTGTGTAATTGGCATGGGCTGTTCTAGTGCAGAGTATAACAACACCAATTTTTGTATATGTAAATTTATAATGGTACAGCTATGAACATAAAGATTGTCGCATACCTTTAGATATTATTTCCCAAATTGCCTGTTATTTCCCTCGCAGAGGGAAACTTCCTGCAGTAGTGAGAAGTTCCCTGACGTTGAAAAATATGAACATAATTCGACATTAAAACCCATTACAGAACAATTGTGATATATATTGTAATTATTTTCAGAAATAAATAAGGGATAACAAATCAAAAACAAGATTCGAAAATAATAATAAAAATTATAAACACTTAATGTGGTTTCAATTCACACTCTTACCTTGAAATCTAGTAAAATAAACATTTCTCAGTGTTTAATAGGCTGGACGAGGGGTTACCGTACTTGATTCATATTGAAATTTCATTTTATCACGGGTTCAAAGCCTGTTCGTCACTATTGTTTTTTTTAAATTGTAGATTACTAATGATAATCTTCATTTTTATAGGTTATTTTTCGTTTGATATCTAATTCAATTATTATATTTCTATATTTTACTGTTAATTTAACATTCATTTCAAGAATCGTCTACTGTTTTCAGTAAAGAAACGTAATCTGAAAACCGATTGATTATTTTTAAAGAACTTCAGAATGTAAAGTAATATGTGTAAAAAATGTTCTTGAAGAAAACAATTTAGTGATTATTTATTTTATTGAACGCTGGCTGTAATTGCCCCAACTCTTCCGAGAAGATTAATGAGCTTCGAAGCTTTAAGTTAGTTCTTGAGTCTAGGTCACACTAGGCTAATTTACCCACCAGTGGCTGTTGGGGGTTCCCACTTGGTTTACCATGGCTTGTATTAAATACTGATGGCAACCTTAATATAGAGTAATTCATATAGACCTTTACAATTTCAATTACATATTTAGTACTTTCTTGTGGAAGTGACTCATGGGCTGAAGACAGGGAGGCAATTACTTTAAAAGCTATCGTTTAGAATGAAACATTTAGTCATTCTGAAATAACTGGGGGGCAATGCCACCCGTGGTTTGACGAATTCTTTTCATGGGACAAACACTGTTCAGATATATGCAAAAAGATATCATGTCACGTTGGAATACTTCGCAAACTTTCCAAGATGTTTCCAGAAAATATAAGAAGAACATATTACTATGCATTCATACACCCATACTTGTCGTACTGTGTCGAATTCTGGTATGCGAATCTCAGTGAGTATAATAAGAAACGTCTTAACATCTTACAAAAGAAAGCCGTTATATTAATAAAGAATGCAGACTACCTAGCACACACAACACCGTTATTTAAGAAACTAAAGCTGTTAACGGTTCAAGATCTATATAAATATAAAATAGCCTGTCTAATGCATAAGCTAGTATCTGGAAATACGTATATACTATCGGTGGACGTTTCACCCACCTCACATGAGATATCGACAAGGGCAAAAACAGATAAAAAAAATTGCACTTCCTCGCCCTCGCCTTAACTATGGTCTTCGCAGTATCAGCTACAGAGCTACATTAATTTGGAACACTCTCCCTAAAGAAATTAGAATAAAAACTTATATGCAATTTCAGCATGCTTTAAAGCACATTCTACTGCAAAAAGTAAAATAGGCTCTGGGGAAAAAAATGATAATAACCAATTTGTACATAACATCTTATCCACAATTATTACATTTCCGTCTTCTCTCGTTGCTTCGCTTGCTCTTATATTTGTCTTAGCTCTTTGTATAGTTACTCTTTTGTTTATTTGGTCCTTTGTTCTTTGGTATGTTTTTTTTTTTTGTAATTAACCATCAATGGTACTATTATTCTTAAGATGTCCACAAGTTTCATATGTTATCATGTTTTGCATTACGATTGATTATTTTTAGAATTGTTTCTCCTTTTAACTGTAATAATATGTTATCAATGCAGTTAATATTGTTGTTATTATGTATGTATTTACGTAATATGAGTGTTTTATGTGATTTATGTCTGTACGTCAATTGGTAATATTTTAGATTGTTCTCTTTTTTTTCTTTTTTCTTTAGAAACTTTATAAAAGTATTTAGGTAATTTTAGTGTTTTTGTATTGTACCGTACTTGTTATACTTTATATCTAGCACGAAACCACAATGTGCCACTTGTATGTGACATAAACAAAAGGAGAATCCAAAAACGGCTGAAGCTAGGATTCTTCTTAAATCTGACTATAATCTGTAAATATAATGTAATAAGAATATTGGAAATAATAAATTGAATTGAATTGAATGCGCCATCATAAATCCGTCCATGATTGGTGACAGTGAATTTGAGATCGCATTGCATTGTCGAATTGGCTCCAGCAAAATCCGTTGAGCGGCCATCGCTGAAATTAAAATACGATTATCGTCCATAGTTGACTATTGTTAAAAAGTTGAACAGTGAAGGTATACATAGGCTTCATTTTCTAATGTGACGTATGTTGTACTATTTTTACTACTACGTACTACTACTACTGCGACTACCGCTGCTTTTAGGTCTCTTAATAGCAAAGTTATAACAAAATGGACCTTGTATTCCCGCTCATGGTGTCAGTTCGTCCGTCCGTGTCTAGAAATGAAATCTCAAGAATTACAAGATGTAGAGAGATGCTTGAAATGTTCTTGGAAAAGTCTTAGTTAAACCAGCTCACAGCTCTTGGAACCGTCTTGATTGGTGCAGTGATTCAGTATTGCCAACCCATTAAAAAAAATCTTAAAATTGCTTTTATTCGGTTATACCTAGCTGCACAAAATGTTATTCGACGCAATACAAATACATTCAGAGAGCATACGTTGTCGAGAAATTCACTTACCAGTGTTGGTAGCCTATTTTCTATAAAATGATCTTTTTTCACATTGCTTCCATTATTTTAGTCATAGCAGCAGTAAACTTGGCATAAACATTGTTTGACTCAGTAAGAACATACCACAGCTATTCCCGCTTCGCAGGAATTTCGTTGTCAGTATTGTCAGTCAATGCCAAAATATATCTCTTGAACCATAAGGTGTAGAGACATACATTATGTGCCTTTCGAAAGGTCTTAGTTAGATTAGCTCAGTCACCGAAATAGGCTTAATTGGTGTAGTAATTCAGTGTTGCCAGCTCATTTTAAAAAATCATGAATTATTTAAATTGCTTTCATTCAGCTACACCTAGCTGCGAAAAATTTGGCATAAGCATTATTCGACACAAGTACTGGGAATTTTTTGAAACTAAGCACTGCAATTGTCAGTGTTGCCATCCTATTTTATACAAAATAATGCTTGTATGGTTATAATGCCATCAAGGGCCCGGACCCTTTGCTATCGTAAGTAGAATCGCAGCTCTAACTTTTTTCTGTTGTTGCTGCTACTACTACTACTTCTAATTCAATAAATACTAATAGTGCTACTCCTTCTGACTGCTAATACTACTACTATAAACTGCTAATGTGCCGAAACCCCAAATAGATGGTGAGTGTATAAAGCCAGCGAGTCGGTCGCCGAAGTAATTCCAAGCGAAAGTTACGTCAGCACGGAGAGAGATTGGGTAATTTTGTATCACGTAGAAATTTTAAAAAAATCCTCTCTAATGTGACTTTTCTCAGCTATTTCCGTGAAGTACCTTAAGTTTTGATAATGCGTGTAATGAAACAAGAGTCTAATATGATTTGTCTTACGTGTTCATGAGTTCTGTAAAATGTTGAAAATTGCAAAAGAAAAATTAACTTTAGGTTTCGAAGCTACTTCTGTGAATTTAGTTAAATGTTGAGAAAGGAACAATTGTTTATAAGTAAAAAAGAAAAGGTAAGAAGTATCATCTGAGAACCAAACCCATGCCTCAGTACTAACAATCTAACGTTCTATCCATTAGAGCAAGCAGGTTCTTAAGAGCGAGTGCCTCTCAATACCCTTTGTTTCCGCAACAAAGTTGAGAGTGTTAAACTTCTGGAAGGTTAATAAATAATAAATATTATATAACTGCTTTTGTTTGTTTAGTCTTTATTTTTGGAGTCTTGCTTTTTATATTCAGAATTTTTAGTATTAAATTATTATTCGGTATTTTGCAGGATTTTAATCTTTTTTTTTTTTTTAGTTCACGGCACGTTAAATATCTCTTGCGTAGAGGTAAATTCTTCGTGTATAAATAAAATGCATGGGAATTTTGAAACGTATAAATAAAATTTATATACTCATATAAAATCCCAGACGCTTCTGTATGTCTGTCCTTTAAGCAGCTTTGGAGCACTTCTCGTTGGGCTAGAAACCTGAAATTTGGCATGACTATTCGTGGATGGATTGGATTTGTTTTCAAAACAATTAATCAGTTGCGTACGTCAACCTCAAACCTCGGATATCAAAAGTACACTTTCTATTGAGCTAAAAAAAAAAGCTGGAATTCGCCATGAACATTGGTTTTAAAAGCCATAGAACACAACATTCAACAAGTTTTTTTTGTTTCTATTGAAAGAAGATTTTGAAAACATAAGAAATATTTTGAACTGTCTAACTATAACAACTTATCAATTTTAACCAACGTGATAAATTGGTTTATTGCATTATTTCTGTCACGAACATCTAATTGACGCCATCGTTAAGAGATGGAGCTAGTGTTGCCCGCATTATGCTATTTTGTATATACTCTCTTATGTAAGCGTCCCACCCTTAGAAAGCAATCACGAAGTTCAACAGAACACTAAAAGATAGCACCACAACGCTAACAGATGTTGAAGAAAAATCAATACGACTTTGATAATAAAAATATTAAACATATTTCTGTAAAGTGCATAAAATTTTGAAATTATGTATAATGAAAATAATACTGACTTTTCCAACCTACGTCAATGAATTAGTAAATTGTCTAAAAATTTTAAAGAATAACAAGGGAGATTTTTAAGCAGAAAGAAAGAAAATGTAAAGTTCTTTAAAAATATGGAAAGGTATGTGCAGTTATCGAGCATCCAATCAGGGCCACCAGACTAGGAAAAGGTGGCGTGCGTTTTGCGACAGTGCATTTTCGGCCGAAATACAGGCGAGCGTGCGTTTTGCGATCCGGAGTACTGATGCATAGTGAAATGCCAATGCTGATCCTGGTATTAGTAATAACTAGATTGATATTTTGTTATTTTCAAATATATGGAAGAAGCTTGTTGCATATTTCTGGTTAGGTTACTAGTTTCATTTTAGGAGCTAGCAACTAGAATTTAAGAGGCATGTTGGCTAAAGGCAAAAGTATCCCCTGTCCGATGCGTACGCGTGGTTAAAACACATGGAGCATGTAAAGGTAGGGCTCCGAATATTCTCGATCCACGGCATGAAGTCAGGTGAGTGCTTAGTCTAATTGCTTTTGTTTGTTGTCTAATCACTCACAAGACTAAGTCCCATTAACAAGTGACAGTGACAATCTGTATTGTGAACCAATGGTGATTTGCCATTGACGTCCATAGGAAAAAGATGAAGTACGAAAGATGGCGAAAGAAAAGATGACGTAATGTGGCTTCGAACAATTTATGCCCCTACCCGGAATCGAACCCGGGTCCCTTGATTACAAAGCAGCGAGCATTACTATTCACTCACAAGGGACATTAGCACCCAAGGTGCCCAGAAATAACAAGAACACGTTGGAAGTCAATTTATAGGTGGATGCGTGCGAGAAAAGCCTCTAGCGTCCTGTCCGAGATTTGAACACGGGCCGACCGATTCGCAGTCAGACGCGCTGAGCTACGGCGACTCCTAATTCAATTTGGGAAATATTAGAAATCTTTTTCACTTTCACATACATATTGATGTGGTAAACCAACTTCGCACAGAAAGTAATATAAATCCACGCACAAATACGAATTCATGCCGAGAAGCGGCAGAGAGAGAAACTGGGTTAGTTAAAATCAGGTTATATTTTCCAGTTTTTCATTCCGTCCGTGACTGTTCTCCTTATTTGGTGTTTTCTGCGTTAATTGCTCGTTCTACATGAGATACTATTGCTTCTTGCCGGGGAATATTTGAAAGCTTGTTCTCAGAATGGAAACTGTTACCTTAGGTTAGCTTTGAGGGACCTCAGACTACCAAGAGACAGAGCAATTTTGTTGAATACACAGTTAAGATAAAATATCGTTAATGAACTTAACCGGTTAAGACATCGCTGACTTTATAATAGGTAGATTGATAGTGAAGCGCACGATAATCTGTATAGTCGCAACTTGCTCTTGATTATATGCTTCCGTACTTGATGAATTTGAAGAGTACTTCTACTTTCTTTTGTTGGCACTAATTCATTTAGTTTACCAATGGAAAATCATGTATTTACGTTTACACAACATGTAAGTAATTTCCTACACACTAGTAATGTTACAATACTAGCTACTTCTATGTCGAAAAATATTTACTAGCAATAATTTAGTAATTCGCAAATGCGGGATATTTGGAAATCAATACACACTAGCAACGCTGCTTGCTTGCCGCCATACGTTTATCGTTTCGATAACTTTGTAGGCATATCACATTTATTGTCATTACGGACAATTTTCGAGTCACGGAGGTAACTAGATATCTCTGGCAGTGGTGGCGTGAGAGCGCCTAGCGGTGCCCCTGCCCGTCACCGACACAAGTAAATCGCTTGTTAAGATTAATCAATGAAGCACATCAATGGTGGTCGGTGACGTAACAGCTATGCCGTCTCGGAACTCTTTATTTGTTCGCTTGACAGTAAGAGCTAATAAGCATGACTCCTCACATACTAAGAAGCCATTTTTACGTATAGGTTACGGCGAGTGAGCGAGAAAATATCTGCCTTGGCAACTGAGCTTTCCCGCGGGGTTCCAAATAACGGAAAATTAAATATTCGGCCAACAATAGCAGTGTGAGCTTAGGATTGTTATCGTGAACGGGCATCAATTAAGCTGACTTGCTCCAGGCCCCAGATTGACTTACGATGCCACTGATTTATGGAACTCTGCAATAATTGGGAACTGATAGTAGGTTTGCAGTTTATTTGGAGTTCGAGCGTTGGCATAATATCTTTTTAACCTACGTATTTGTTGCTGAAAGAAAATGAAAAATATATTTCCAGATTCAGCAAAATAGATAAATAACAGCACTTTGCCTGGAATTGGTAGAATAATTTCGCTAACCTGCCATTGAAAATTGCTTGCTTAAGGCAAGAACGTATCTAGAAGATAGTTTAACGCAGAACCAGCGCCTTCACAAGGAGGACCCGAGGTCTCTCTGTGTGTGAAATGTACGTAAAATGCATATAATTTTGCCAAAAATTATACTAATACAGTAGAGTCCCGAAAACTCGGCACTCGATAACCCTGCAGTCCGGATAACTCGGCCACACCTTGACAGGGCGAAAAAGAAAAGTATTTTTCTGAGATCTGTCTTATCAGGTAAATTATTGTACACTGTGTATTCATTAATATTCATTTTCATGTAGTAAAGGCTTCATAAAGTACGTACTTTTCCTTTCTTTAAGGGTATTTGGACAATTTATCTCTGTTGAATTCTCATGCAAACAATACATACAAGTACAGTACTGTATTTTCTGAGGAAACACTCGTACTTGTTGTTTCTTAACCACATTCGCGATAACCCGACATTTTCACAAACTCGGTCACCCTTTGGTACCCATTAGGCCTAGTTTTCGAGACTGTACTGTGTTACTAAAAGTATTCAAATTTTGGGGGTGGGAGTCCGGAACCATCCCATACCCCCCAAATAATCCCTGGCTTAAGTCGTTCGAAAATGTATCTACACGGACACATTTCTCAACATGTGAAATGTTTGTGAACCGTTGCCCTAAATTAATAGGCTGGATTGCCATCACCCTGCATTCTAGAACTGTATAAGAAATGACAGTTTTATTATATTACCCATCCAACAAACGTTTCAAGAAGACACTCTCTTTTAACGAAAGGGTTTGAAAAACGGTTTTAGCAAATCGGGCAAGATAAAATATTTATTTTTATTATAAGTTAATTAAAATTAAAACAATTTATTAATACCTGCCCTGATTGCAGACTTAAATTTGAAATACCTGTAGAAATACCTGGACAAATCATGTAGTTCATTCAGTTACTAACAGAGGGCAGTGATTGTCATTAGTAAATTAGATGTTTTCTAACTTCTTAAAAAAGTATCTCATTTAACATTTATTTATAACAAATTTTGTTTACGGAACCGAAATTGAGTTGCAATATTTAAAGAAACATATATGGTAATTTATTTTTAATTCAATTTACCCTCAACTACATAGTAAATAATTATATATTCATTAAATTAATTAAGTATTTAAGTTGTTAGCAAAGCCTAAAATTAAACATTCCCCTTGGGTTACAAAATAATCCCCTTGCGGAGGAAACGAGGGAACTTTACAGCTTGCTGGGATTTTTGGACTTACAATTTGTTCGATGCAAAAATTAATTTTATTGTATATTACCCTTGTTTGGCTGTATAGCAGGACAATATTTTTCACACAAGTACGTTACGTAATGCTTATCATTGCAAGTCAGTGAATTCATACAATGCTTCAATATATTTATTTTTGAGAGAAGTAATGTCAGCTATAGACATGCGACAATCTTTATGTCCATAGCTGTCTGTGCATGTCACACTTACATAATGAAAAATGTATATAAATGAAATAATATTTTTGTCATAGATGCAAATTTTACCTTAAAACAGTTTTCAATTTCATTGGCACTACAAGTTATAACAAAACAATTCCAAAAATTCATTTAAAAATAATGTTTTATCAACTGGGGAAACGTTGACCCCATGGAATTCAGGATAAGACAGAAAAGTCGGTAGTGCGAGGGTTAATGTAATGACTTTTCACGTAGGTCCTATACCAACGGAGGAAGTCTATGACTGAAAATTATGAACATGCTCGAAAATGGTAAGAAACCAGACACTTGGATATCGCTGTAAATATGATAAACCACTTCATTTTGAAATCCAAGTAATGCAGAAATTGATGATGAGGAATCAACTAAGCCGGGAAATAGTAGTCATCATGAGACAACTTTTATGCTCCGTCACCAGCATGTAAACTACAATATATTGTGATGACTACTATTGACAAAATATACCTATTGATCGTATGATAGTCTAGTAGTTTGTTGGGGCAGGATAGCAGTCCAAAGAGTCGATGCTCAGGGGCGATGTGTAAAGATTACACATATGATAATGTTGCAACGCTAGAACAAAAATTATTATTGTTGTAAATGGTAGGTAACACGCTCCTAATCAACATACTAAAAATATACATTTGTACTGTCGCACAAAATGCGTTTTTTGGTCGCCATCTTAAAACAAAAAAAAATTAAAAAAAAAACATCGGTGATATCAAATTACATGGAATTTCATGCTTAAAAAGAGTATGATATTTGCTTTTAAAAATTAAATGTTTAAAAATATGAAGTAGGGGGAAATTATGAAAACATGATCCTACATGACCCCGAATGTACACCTTAAATACTTAAATTATGCTATATTAGACTGCACCTTTATCTGATGTTGTGAGGCTAATTTTGATTTTCTTTATTATTTATTTCTGGTTGGTAATTTTTCTTTTGAGTGAAGAAAACATCATAAGAAAAATGGAAGAAGAAACCTGTTTTTTGTGTTTCAGCGTGCTTTGTGACGATGCTCCCTACGTCACATTAACAGCAAAATTCTTGACGGGAATTATCAACAGAGCAAAGAGATGATAAAATTCATGAACGTTTCAATCCCATGCCTACTAGTGTTGTTTAAAAGTACATACAGAATATCAACGTGTTATACGTCAATTCTATCAAAATTAAATGTGATATAACTGAAAACATCGCAAGGTGATATTCCTCCGACCAGCTCGAGAACGCTACAAGGAAGTGTTGGATCGTTCAATTTCAAAGAGAATTGTTTGTTTTGCAGCCAGATTATTACGGATTATGAAAAGCGTAAAAAATGGCAGTCATTCCTGTGCGTACTCTCCAGGTTCACGAGACAATTTTGAGAGTATGGACAGTACTAGAAGTGATATGTAAGCAGCAAATGTACACGTGAGGATGCTTTCAGTCATAGATTTACCTGCTGCAGAACCTCGATATTACCAAGTGTGCTGTGTCCATTTTAGGAGCGGCAAATCCATTGCTGTGAAGTATACTCCTGAAGGCAGTCGAGGATTGACCCTATCAGCAGACCGTCCGGTTGACACTGATAGTTCTGATGCTTTTGTAAAGACATGTGAGTGATTACAAAAAAACTGTCAAGAGCCAATATCTGTCAGTGACTTAATGGAAAAACTGTGTAGTTTTTTACCAGAGGAGAATCAACCACTTCTAGACATTTGAAGAAGAAATTGCAAGACTGGTTTGGTGACATCATAATATCAGGCACAGAAGGGAAATGTAACATTATAACATTTGGAAAAAACTGTATCAAACATAATCTTGGACTGTCACAAACAAAAAAGACTTGATGACCTTGATGAAGAAAAATTTAGATTAATCGAGTCTCAGGCAAAACTGACCAGAACTAAAATACATTTGTACATAAATAAGGACATTTATCCTAGTGCACCGGTTTTTTCATCCATTGAAGAAAACAAAACATATCTAACCCCATCTTTTACTAACGTTTTTGATATCCTAATCGGTGGCAATTGCAATGATCTGAAGCATGTTTCGATAGGTCAGTCTGTAATGCAAGTTTGCAGGCCTCGTTCTCTGATATTCCTAATTCATTTTGCGCTAGGCATACAGATTCACATAGATTTTGGGTCTCGTTCCCTAATTGGTGAACTTTGCAGCCTGGATTCAGTGTGTCTTGTGATGAAGTACAGAAATTTTCTACATACACTCTTCTATAATTGATGAAAGTAACCTAAGCGTTGTACCATTAGGCCACTTTTGTCAATGGATCGCCGACAATGTCGGCCACAATATAGCAACAATAGATGGTCATAACAATTTCATTGGAGTTATAAGATGTAATGTAATGTAACATAATTTAAGCATTTAAGGTGTAAATACAGGATCATGATTTCATGATTTTCCCCTCTACTTCATATTTTTAAACATTTTACTTTTAAAAGCCAATATCATTTTCTTTTTCACCATGAAATTCATGTAATTTGATACCACACATGATTTTTTTATTATTTTAATTTTTTTACATTTTGACAAGATGGCGGCCAAAAAACGCATTTTGCGCAACAGTACGGGTGCATATTTTTAGTATGTTGATTAGGAGCGTGTTGCCTACCATTTACATCAAGAATCGTTTTTGTTGCAATTAGTTCCACCTCAAGGTGTTTTTTCACTTATTTCTACAGCACTAATGGATCAATTCTGCTGTGAAAGCGACAAAAAAGGAATGAGTGAGAAGAACTAAATGATTGCATAAGCATGGTAATGAGAAATAGATCCTAACGCATATTTGAGGAGCTAATGCACACAAGTCCATTTTTAGATAAGAAGTTTTGTTCGTTTTAAGACCTAACTGAAGAGGTGCATCGAATAATAGAAAGTAATTTATTGATAGAAGTATTTATCCCATCGTAGTATGTACTTCCTTGATAAAATTAACTTGCATGTTTCACTACAGCTCTTCACTAAGATCTTGAAAAACAAAACCTTTTATCTAAGAAGAACTTGTGTGCTTTGCTGGTTTGTTTCTCATTTCAAGATATTTATGTCGTGAGTCAGATTTCGTAAAAGGAAAGGCATTATTGGCTGTGGAAAATGACATAATGTGTCGAGGAACTTGTGATTTCATTTTAATCACTGTTTCATTTTGCTATTGTTTATAATTACCATGACCTGCACTTGACTGGAAGAGAAAACCCACCCTTTCATAAACAAACACTTTCATTGCTATCATCATAGTTGTTTTTCGACCAACTTTCATATTTTGGCTTTTCGGATGCTTGTTGAGGTTCTCTAGTTACTAAATACGTAACTGAGCACGTTTATGAAAATTTTGAAATGTCCTTATAGGCTAGAGACGGCTCAGGCACTTGCATAACCTGAGAGCCACATATGATAAATTTGAACCCAGGTCTCAGAACGTGTTTACATTTTTAAAAAATTTAGACGTCTCTGAATATTTTTATTTCTGTCCGTCTTCCGATGTTTTCTTACCACCTTCCAGAGAGAATTACAAACAATTACTTTTGTTTGTTTTTTTTCAAAATTTTGGTCCTTAATTTTAAATTTTCAGTTTTCATGAATATTTCTACAAAAACCGAATGGTAAACGTAGGATTGCAACTCCTCCTTTCTGTGCTTCCATTCACATGCGTTGTTTATGATCACTAGTTCATAACCAAATGCTCAATGAACCGACGTAGTACCTTTCGAAAGAAATAAACGTTATACAAGGTTTGCCAACGACATCAAATTTTACCTCTTAATATACTATCTTTGCTCAATACCAGTCCGATAAATTAAACGTTGTCATTGTTTTCATAACGCGTTTGCTCGAAAGGAAATGTTTGCTCTATTGACTCTACGCTTCATTGTCTAATTTTTTTCCAAGAAAATCAAAACTTAATTTCGTGTAGATATTCTGATATCTAGAAATTAAGATTCTATGGTGGCTGAGTGGTAATGCTCGCTGTCTGGTAACAAAGTCATCCTGGACTCTATACATTATGAGGACACAAGTGAATTACAGCCCATGTTAAACTGTAGGTCCTGTCCTTAGGACATAATCTTCATCTCATGGAACATAATAGCAAACCACCATTGGTTCACCTTTCCACGAGTCTTCAGGCCATACAGCCGACTCCAGGTATCCCCATTATCATAATCGTAGTTCGAATATGAACTTTGCTTATCTAGTTCGCGTCCAGTGCTTACGACAGCTGACTTCGGGTGAAAAACAATGGCTAGATAGCGCTGTTAACCAGTATCATCAGGGAAATGTACAGATAGCACCTACAGAGATTTCGCTACAATCCCAAACACGCCCCTAAATTTTAAGGTACAACCACTCCCTTTTCCAAAGCTAAACACTGGGATTTGATGTGGAGAGTCGAAAAAAGATTATAATTATGGAAACAATTACAATAGCCAGAGAGTAAAAGATAGAAAAAAGAAAGACAGCAGGAGAGAAAGTTTGTTGTAGTGTTGAAATTTGGCTCCAGAAACGGAATAATCATGAAATAAAATATGATTAATCAGCGGAATATCGTCAAGGATAATGTGGTCTTGTAAGTACTTTACTCAAATCAAATTAAATGTAATGAAAATTCTAGTACCCCCCACGATAAACCTAAAACAACGCAAGAATGGACATCAAGCCTTATAACAGTAAATCTCGCGCGAGCGACTGCCCAATTCAAGATAATACTTCCTTCGGAGGTGGGTCTATTAGCTTCCCTACTGCTCGAATGACTGTTGGTTAGTCTTATTGAAACCTCAGTCAGAATATGCAGCTACTGGGATCGACCACAGGAACTTCCGAATTTAAGGCAAGCGTCCTATATTTCTACTTACTGAGCTAAGACTGCTCACAACAGCAATTTGTTCATACATAAAGATCGTGTTAATGACCTAAAAGGACCACAGTTGGCTGGATTTCATCAGATAATGTACTTTGCCAAATTATTCTGGTATTTAATACTTTCAAATGATTTCACACTTCATATAAGAAATAGTAAAACGATGAATGATATTGACTTATCTTTCTCTTTGTGTAAATAAGAAATTACACTCATAGGTAACATTTTAAAAGCACACGACGTGCCAGGAGACTGCTGTATATTTCAGAGACAAGAAATGAAAAAAAAAAAAAAAACTTTCTGTAGAGAAAATAAAAAAAAGTATAAATTGTTTGCGGTACAGAATTAAGAGTTTAGGTGGATGATTGTATAGATATATAAGTCGACCAACATATGAATAGACGTGGCAAGTTTTGGAACAACCGATGAACCATGCCAAAACAATAAAGACTCACAGATGTGTTACTACTCTTCGCCTCTCGCTTGAAGTGTTGCCAACCAAGAAATTTTGTTGCTGGTTGTTTTGTATTAATTTTAGAACCAAGATATTAAAAAAAAACCGACCAGGGTAGGAATAGACGCGAGGGTGGGATCGCTAGTGGTTGTTTATACGCTGCAGTAGACGTCTTGACAAGGCAGTAGACGGCAATCGTGACAAAAGTGTCACGATTGCCGGCCTCGATAGTCGCATTTGCGTACCTCCACATTGCCGCTCCGAAGTCCAGGACGCTACCGACTGGACCATGAAGCAGGGGCGTAACTACTATGTCGCAAAAGCCCGCAATAAGGCGAGGCCTTCACAATAGCCTCTCAATGGGCCGAATCGACCTTCGGTTTGGGTATTCTCTTGCAGGGTAGTCGTGGTGGGGCATAATATGTACTTATACCTCTGCCATGAAACCTGGGTAAAAAGTCTTGCTAGCGTATCTCAAGGTAGAAACTGGAAAATTATCTAAAGAGATGCAAGAGGTGGGGAGAGAGAGAGAGTGGCAAGCATATAAGTTTTTATTAACAGAACTTTTACTTAACTTGCCCAAGTCATGAGTCCTCTTCTTCCCATATGTGGATTACAACGACAATAAATATAGCTTCTCAATAATCAATATATTGTAACTGTAATGTCATTTTTAATATCTTGGTGCTAAAATTAATACATAACAACCAGCAACAACATTTCTTGGATGGCAACACTTCAAGCGAGGGGTGGAAAGTAGTGAGACATCTGTGCTTGTTTATTGTTTTGGCATGGTTCATCAGTTGTTATATTGATTATTGAGAAGCTATATTTATTGTCCTTGTAATCCACATATGGGAAGAAGATTACATATGACTTGGGCAAGTTAAATAAAAGCTCTGTTAATAAAAACTTATATGCTTGCCACTCTCGCAACCCACCTCTTGTATCTCTTTAGACAATTTTCTAGTTTCTACCTTGAGATACGCTAGCAAGAGTTTTTACCCAGGCTTCATGGCAGAGGTGTAACTGCATATTAGGTCCCCACCCCGCAAGAGAATACCCATGGCTGAAGTTCGATTCGGTCCGCTGAGAGGCTATTGTGAAGGGCTCCCCGTATTGAGGGCTTTTGCGACATAGTAGTTACACCCCTGCTTCATGGTCCAGGCCGTAGCGTCCTGGACTTCGGAGCGGCAATGCGGAGGTACGCGATTGAGACTTTAGAGGTCGGCCATCGTGACATTTATGTCTAGGTTTGTCCTCAGCCACACCAGGCGAATGCCGGAATGATACCTTCGCAAGAGCCTTGTCGACTCCCTTCCCTCATTGTCATTACAAATACTTCACGAAGATACCTTCTTATATTGTCCTTCCAACGTCATCTCGGTCTTCCCACAGGTCTCTTTCCCTCCGGCTTTCCAACCAAGATGGAATATAATCTTCTCCCCTCCCCCCCTCATCCGAGCTACAATGCATACCTACCCAAGTTGTTGTGATTTCATTATTCTTACAGCATCGGTAGATGAAGTATTTAAACTTGTGTACTTTCTCTATGTTCTCGTTCTTAGTTGTTATGTATGTAGCCACACTTTTGTTAATAAAATATAATTTTGGAAGGTTATATGCATAATTGTACAACAAAGTAAATAAACGGGCTGAAGATATAACTGGAAGATTGTTTGAACGCTATACAATTCCACGCCCGTTGACGGATTAGAATAAAGTATTGGTACATGTATTCCTTAGTACAGAGCCACCGTAGCTCAGTGGTAGAGCGTTGGCGTAGTATTCGGGTGGTCACGAGTTCGACTCCAGCGGACGACCATACTGACTGAGGATTTTCGAGGGTTTTCCTCAGTCACACCAAGCAAATTCCGTGATGGCACTTTCAACGTAGGTCGTGGTCGACACCTTCCCGAATCCTTTCTTCTCCTACGGCCTGAGTCTTAGATGCCTAAAGTCCATAAATGAAATTTTAAAAAAAAATGTTCCTTAAAACCTAGAGAGATTAACTATAGCATTGAAAGCCCCCTCCCCACGAAGGAGTTAAACGTGGAAGTGCAACTCGGAAACCACTGGAGTTAGAAATTTGATATTTGACATGAAAATACTTTGTTTCAATTCATTACCAATAGCTATCTTAATTTTTGATTCGACATCCCCGATGAGGGGGCGAAAACATCTTAAAGAGTGGAACATGAGAAATCGAAAATTGTTAAAGGTTAGAAACTTGAAATTTGGAATGGGTATTCCTTAGGACAAAGAACAATAAATGACAAATGTTACAAGTCGACAAGTCTGCACTGTGACTTCCAGATGCAACGACCTTTAACCTTGGAGAAGTACCTTTGCTTTCCGCTCCAGTGATTCCCTTTCGTGTAAAACATGCTGTTAAGCCCCTAAATGATATTTCAGCCCCTCCCGCAATTGCTAGTCACTAATGAGACAATAGTAATCTCACACAAAAGCAAGTTTCATAGTTTTAGAAGAGTATGTTTTATGGTATACTTTCCCGACTACATCTTTGGTAACACTGTTTATGAGCTTGGGAAGACATCTGCTGCAGCGTATAAACAACCACTAGCGACCTCGCCCTCGCGTCTATTCCTACTCTGGTCGGGTTATACATGATGTTGCTCTTGATAACAAGCTCTTAAATATTCTTCTAATCCTGTTGTGCTGTTTCATGTAGAGAGTCTGAGACATTTTGTATAAAATATAGTATCAATGCTCACCACCTTCTCTCTACTCTTGATGTAAATACATTTTTAAAGCAGGTATAATTTCAGTGTGGTGGACAGCGGTAGTTCGTTCACATTCACATTTCCTCGAATACATAGTTTCCAATCAAACGTGAAAATATCAGTGTTGACCATATTATATCCAAACAACGTTACGCGTGTGGAACTGCACGTTTTATGACTACAGTAAAATAACTTGTCTAACACAACAACTGTGAGTAAGCCCAAGCTTACCTGAATCAAATGTTTTCTGACTGAATTTTTCCCAGCGGCAGTAGTCAACTTCCTTCTCATTGTTTTTTACCTCCAGTATCCAATTGGTATAAAATATTCCATTTTGGGTGGAACGTACCTGTAATAGGTAAGATAAAGTATAATAATAATAATAATATACATTTACACACAGAGGACAACTTGATTTTTAACAAAACTTTTAGAGTAACAAACGTAAAACGTAACTTATATGCCCACATTCATATCATCAATACACAGGGTGGTTACGTAAGGCACCCACAAAATTCGAGGAATAAGCACCAAAAAGATAAGTAAAAAGTACCACTTAACCGGGTGGTAGTTCGGCGGCATTTAGGCGCTACAGGCACTCAAAATCTAGGGAAAAAGGAACTTTAGAGCTTCATATTTGTCACGCTAATAGTACGATGACAGCGGAAGAGATTGTAGGCTATTTCCTGAACTTTTCTGAAGCAGAGGTAGGTCGAAATAAGCATGAATGAAAAGGCTCTTCAAGGGAGAAATCATGGTATACGCCATCACCGGCATTCAATTCAATCTCCTTTAAAACAAATGCAATAAGCGTGCGATAAAAGTTTGCAAATGTTACTACTGCTACTGATTCATATATGGAATCTACTTGAGATATTGACTTGGCGCGAACGAAGTATTGTTTTCTGGTGAAAAGCCATCCCATTCTTGCTCATTCCGATCAATATTTACTTCAGATAATTTTTGGGAATCCTTACTTTATTTGAGGACACCCTTGCGCGCCGATTGTGCAGTTTTGAAATATTCATTTTTGGATAGTGCATATTTAGAGTTTTTGATGGTACCACATGAGCTCTACTGATCGTGATGTTGGAATTATGAAACTCTTAACTTCATTTTCCACGCTTTTGACAGCTTGTGTCACCGAAATGCTACTGAATTTCTACCCAGTTTACTAGGGTGTTTCTTTATTTTTTCGTGTACTATCATCGCTAGAAGTTTGCCATGCATCCCGTAACCACCCTGTATGTTAGTACACACTAATAACATACATGTAACGTTATGGAATACGGCACGTTACATGTGAATTGCAATTTTCTTGTGTAATAAAGTACTGATCCCTATATTTTTGGAACTGCTTTCCAACGGCCGAACGTTATCAGGAAGCCTGATAGATGGCAGTTTATTGCGAATAATTTTTTAAAGGATAGAAAGAAAAAAAAACAATGAATAATGCACAATGTAAATTGAAAAAAAAATACTGTTAAAATATCTTAGGACGCATTTGTAGCTCTTTAACTTTAATAAGATATACAATGCACTGTTTAATTTACAACTTCATCTTCTACAGCTTATTAGTAGGATATTATATTATAGCTTATTAAGCTGTAGTAATGTAATAGAATCACATAACACGTGAAGAGCAGTTTAAGAAGCACATCTGCAAACCGCAAATGAATGCAGGAAGTGATCCTAGACCGATCTCCAGAAATATGCCATAGCACGGATTTTCAAGTAGCCTTGAATAATTTGAGTTAGAAACATTGTCACACTATATTGTACTGAATTGAGAACTAACTGTACCTTATTCTACCGATGTTCTGTTTGCAAGCGAATTCATCAAAGTTTACATATTAACCAGATGTTTCCTAGAATCATTCACCATCATTACACTTTCCCTCTCAGTTTTATTCGTACACTTTTAATTTCTAATAAATCTAGAAGTTTTCGATTAGACTCAATTATGGTAAGTTTGGAAAGTTGTTCTCTTTCGCGACGAAATTGATGCTCTGAACAATTGTGGCTACATAATCTAGAGAAAGGAGATCGGGCGAGAAAATGTGACTTCGGTTATGAGCAGAATGATGTTGAATATCTTCTCAATGCACTCCCTGATGTAGTTCAGTGTTCATCACTCCCCGGGATTTTCGAAACCATGCTCCCTTTTGGGCCAATACATAACCACAGCTTCAATTTCTCTCCAAACTCGACTTTTTTATGGAACTTTCTGACTGGAAGGACTGTTTCTTTGCTCCTGACAAAGTATGGACAGTTGTGGAAAATGAGGGGATAATAACTTTCGTCGTCCATTAACACATTCATACCAAATGGATTTGGTTCGTTGGTTCCCTTAAATAAATGGGACAGTCGATCTCACTGCTGCTTCTTTTGGAGACTTCGTGGACACTTTAATGTTTTCTTTCTAACTTTAATGTCCGGGGTTCTTTAAAGATCTCGCTTCTCGATCTTTTTCATGTATGAATTTTGAGTGTGTGGTATAGGAGATGAATATTATTAATGTTGAGCAAGATATGCACGCCATTATGAATAGTGGTGGATTTAGACATACAGTAATTTTCTAGTTGCTATCTTTCCCATATATTCAGCTTCCAAAAGAGGGCTTTTCGAGGGATGCCATTCCTCAAATGTGTGACGGCATTAGACCGTAGCTGCCTGTACAGTCCACACAAAGGATTAAAAAAATAAGGTAAAATAATATTACAATTTCTGGATTTACTATGCTACAGTGTTCAACACAAGTGTCGAGCAAGGTTGCTTACTTTCAAGGCTCATTTCTACAATTGAGACAAAGTAATATGTCTTGCTTGATTTATGATAAACTATTTAAGTGGCCGTTGAAATACGCTCATCATTCTTTACATTTTCTTGGGGAGTTCCTCTCATACAGCATAAACAAATCGCTGCTAACTGTATTAAAATTTAACCTGATTGCAATTCGTTATAGTAATTGGTGATGAAATGCATTTGTTCCTATAGTTTCCACCTAGCAAGATACGTACAATTGTTTTAACAATTCGTAGAATTGTAAATCAAGAACTTTACTACACATTATTGTGCGAGCAACTAACAGTTTTTACAACTTTGACGCCTCATAACTCAGTCTTCAGTTGGAAACGAAATTCACACCACAGATCTAGTACTAAGGACAAGTTATTCCAAAAGTTTTAAGAATTTTACGTGTTATAGATCTGCAGTCTATTTGTTGTCTTTCAAACGAGGTATAAACGAAGCAATGTTTCAATTAGGGGTGCACAGTAATGTGTGAAACAACAGTCTCTAAATTTCTTCGATTCCCGTCACGGGTGATTATGAATGATTGTCATCAGCTTAATTAGTGATCTGAAAATAGTCACGAATCCTATGTTGAGAAAAATATAGACACAAAAATAGTTATATATAAATCGTATCGATATGAAATGCACTTCTTCTATTAGCCTGTGAAATATCTCCATGAAAGTTTGAAGAATTTATGTAAGAAAAAGTGAAGATTTTGCTTCGAACATGCCCACTATAACCACAACGACAAGAATTATTTTTTTAAAAAAAAAAAAAGAGGATGCCAATGTTTATTCTGGATATGTTTCATACTATAACAAACATACGATATGTACGGGACTTAAAAGGGGAGACATACCTTTCACGTATTCGCGATCCGTTGAAGCATTGAATAATATTTTTAATTAATGGAATATAAAGTTTAGTATTGAATTTGTTCATTTTAAAAGACTTGAACCACCGAATTTACTGGTCCGTCACAAATTTTAATGTTTGATGAGAAACAAAATTATATTTTAAGTTTTCTAAGTACTGTAAAAATAATATTCCATAATAAGGACATTTGAAGTAATTAATACCTTTTCTCACATCATAGGTGCTTGATTAGATCTTGACGAAGAAGGTTTTAAATCTGAAGATATATTTGATTAATGGCGCACACAAGAAAGTTGAATTTGAAAAGAAGGAAATCGTGTCTTCTTACCTCTCATGTTCTAATCTTTTCTCTTGGGTTAACGATGAAGTTCAAATATTCGTCAGGGGCTTATATTTTCCACGTTGAAAAACACATGTTTTAGGAAATCACGCTACAAATAGTATATTTCAATCTACAGAGCAATGAAACCACCATACATCCTCTGTAAAATAAAAAAAAAACTTTCACAGTATTTAATAAACAAAGTTATTTTTATTACTTGTCACAGGTATGTGCATTAATACTGAGAAAGATACCAACAGAGCGAGAAAGAGATCGATGAGGTAAATGGTTTGAAGCATTTGTGAGTTACTGTAGGCAAGGATATGACGTTTCTTGTCTTGGAAAGTACAGATATAAATTTAGTAATAATGGTTATTTACTTACCTACTCTATGGCTTACGGAACTCTGAAGTTCATCGCCGCAATAATAAATTCGCCATATGATCCTATCCTGGGCAAGATCAAGCCAGTTTTCATCACAAACACCTACTTCTCTCGGAAAGTAGAATTAGGAGATTGACTAATAAATGAAAATTGAAGAAAAGGTTGCGTTTTGTACAGAATATTTCGTTGTATGGAACAGATACGCATGTAATGCTTATGAAAATTATTTTGCAGGATTAGAAATGTCTTTTGAAGGAGAATGAAGAATGCAGCTGACTTAAAGACTGAGTAATTCGTTTCCAACAGTCTATACAGATTGGACGCAGTCCATGCTTCAGCTCAAACATTAATCTTCAGACTTCAAGAAAAGCAGAGTTAGAACAAGCAAGCAGGAAGGCTAAACCGTAATTGTAGGTAATGAGATGGTATTGTGAATCGTTAGCGATTTAAAGGACAAAAAATCTTTCGATGAAAAAATGGATAGCCTAACTCGCACCAGATAATCAAAGGCAATGTGGAAGTAGAGTAGGTGGTTGTGACATCTTTATAACTCTAAGTATACAAATATCGAATATAATGTTTTATTGTTGTCGAAATTCTAAAGGATAATGTTCCTTGGTAAGCAACATTATTCGGAGAAAAATCGAATAAAGTTTTATGTAGGTACTATTACGGTATTCCACAGGGGAATGAAAGCTCCTGGAAAATGCTATCAGTATGACCCCTGTGAGGTGGAATGAAACTACATACCCGTCCTAGTTCTGCTAACCTGAGCCCATTGGCCAATTTAATAGTTGAAACGAGCGTGGTATATTGTTCACTGATTCAATAAGAGGAAGCATGGAATTGATTCTTAATCAATATAATTTTAATGGTTCTAGTACGAAAAACAAAATATCTTAAAACTTGGGCCCTCGTAGCTGTTCATTTTCACCATTATTACAACGTAAATAGAATAATGCTTCAAAGACAGACCATATGTTAAATTGAGATAGTGCTCATTGATACCTAGTTTCGGAACTATTTCAATTTGCATATTTAGACCCCAAACATTTTAAAATAAAAAGAACCTTCAACATTGTAGGACCATATCTTCACAATTTCAACACTGAATCAAATGTAACATCGTGTTTGCTGTGTGCAAGATTATCTGCTCTTAAAGCCACCTCCAAAATAGGAAACCTAACCATGCTGTCCACGAGTACTCTTTTGAGGTACTTGTTGAGCACCACTACTTTTTCGTTTAACCCCCTGAGACGGATATAATGTTAACTTGTCGGCAGCCGGGCACTTTTTATTACACTAGCAGACCACGAATATTTAACTTTAAATTTCCACTTCTTTCGAAGAATTAAGCTGGGTTGTTTAATGGTGATATCAGTTCCCATTTATATACTTAAATTACAGTTAAGAAACTACAGTGATATATAAAAATCTAACCCAGCGACAAAATGAATATATTGTGAAGAAAACATAATATGAAACAACAAAAGATTACTCTCTCGAACAGGCAGACTAAATAGTTTGTTTCTTAATTAGTGGGAGGAGGAATTTATTGGGTATAACTAAGTGTTGCAAACCATAGTAAAATTTCACTACTTGGTGCACCTGACGTTCGCACGTTGAACAGGAACACAAGATACTAATGAACGAGGTTGGATACACAAAAGATTGAAATTCACAGTGTGTACAGTACATAATAATTATATTTGTATTTAGCATATATAATACACTGTTCGATATTGTTGTACGTGTTATTGGTGAAGTGGTTTCTTTTTCTATTTAAAACGGATTTTTCTACTTATAATTATGAACCGTACAGATTCTAAGCCTGGCATGTACTTGGAATGACGTAACTTAGCGGACAATCTTTCAGGTCAGAGGAGGAGAAGTTTGAAGCCTGGGCATTTGTCTACGGAAGAGTGATATTCGTCTGGAAACTGAAGGCAGGCTCGTAGTCAAGGAATATCTAGGAAGCTGCCTTCTAAAATTTGATGGCCCAGCATAAAAATTTACTTTTACGTGTATAAATAGGAGGTAAAATAATATATTATGATCTCCTAAATTTTGCGTCACCTTCACTACAGTTTATGGCTGGTGACGCAACTAACTGATGCGGTATTCATTTAGGAACTTTCGTTTCAGGCATACAGAGGGAAATAAAAGGACAGTGATATGTTAAAATTACTACTAAAATGAAAGTTGTGGCAGTCTCCTACACATTAATTGTTTTATCTCTCATTAATTGTTCATTTTGGTCAAATGAATTTATTTAGCGATCTCCGGAAGTGAGTGAAACATGCAACTCATCTCGCTGTAGAAAATATCCATTTTCTGAAAGTTGATTTTCGTGCTCGATAGATGGCAGCAGCAAGGTAACCTAGAAATTGAAGTGACTAACTTTTTATTATCAGATTCAACTCATTTCCTTTTTATTTTAATCCCCTATTTACACTATTAAACTCTCTTTTATTGATCTTAGTATTTTAAAAGTTATTAACTATTATTGTCAGATTATCACAATCAATTATATTGCAAAGAAATGTATATACCCATGACGGGTTTCATGTAGTGTATTCTGGACCCTGATGCAGATTTGCCATCACAAATAAACGCAAGTCTGCACCAGAAATCGATCAAATCCCACATTGTCACCTAAATGAAGCCCTATACAACCTTCCGAACCTTCTGACTACAATTTTCACCTTCATCCTTCGCACTGGCTCTATCCCTCTTCGCTTGAAAACCCATAAAACACTTACGTTCCCCAAACCACAGAAACCACCAAATACTGTATCATCATATCGCCCCATCCAATTAACCGTTTAGCAAAACCCTTGAAAAAATCCTAGTACAAAAGTTACATATCTACCTCACCCAGTGTGACCTTCTACCTATTCATCTAGCTTGCTTCCGCTCCTCATCAGCATTAACGATCATCTTCGCCTTACCAATATGATCACCAACCACTACAATACTTCTAAGACATCCTAGCTAGTGTTATTTAACCTCGACAAAGTCTAGCATCAGGCATTAATCTACAAGCTTCAAGCTTTCCATCTCCCGATCACTTACCTTAGATTTATATTCAATTTCCTCAGTAATCGTCTGGCCTATATCACCATCAACAACACACTATCCCGTCCAATCTTCCTCCATTGCGGAGTTCGACAAGGGTAATCCCTTCCACGTTATACCTTCTTTTCGTAGCTGATCTCCTACCTCTGCCACCCAATAACTACACATTTCAATACTCCGATGCCTTTCTAGCCCTTAGCAACTCCATGGAGCACATCAATCGTACATTTAACGAAGCTATTAACAGCTTCACATCATGGTGTAGTAAGTGGGGACCTACCATAAATTCTCGTAAGACGCAGGCTATCGTTTTCATTGCCCCAAAGACATGATCCCGAGTTCGAAGAAATCCACAACTACTCCATGACCTAATAAACCACCAAGTTTTCATAAAAGATTTCGTGTTTTTATTTATTATTGCGTATTTTACCCTTCACCTGCTGAATATTCCCTCTATTCTCCAAGTAAGCACGCCCGACACCTTCGAGTGGTAGAACAAGGGGGCACAGAGATATAGATCTCCAGGTTCGGCTGTAGCGTTCTTCATTCTTAAGTCGATGTGTAGAGTAGCGACGTTGCAAAGTCTGCTTTAACTGTACTGTTTAACGTTAGAATTAATCAATGCAAAAATTGATTGGTTATCCACAAGTGGGCGTTTCTCGATGTGCTTTCATTTGCTGAAAAACTTAAGCAAACCACTACGACCTTTGTGGAAATGTTTACATATGCAGTGATGATATTAGGTACTTGAATTTCGTTTGCCTTTGCACACGTTACGATTTCCCTACAAAGCATCCACATTACGTATAACGAAAAATTTGGTACATATGGGGCTGTTCAAGAAAGTATTTTATTCTACCAATCTGCATTCAATCATTTTTACATTACTTTGAGCAGGGCTGCAGCTTGGAGTTTTGCAAGAGGAGGCAAACTTTGATTTTGGCGCCCGTTCAAAGAAGTCAAAAGCGTACGAGGGCTGAAGTAAGTTTTAATTATAGCAAAAGTGATCCTGTGTAAACGTTAATTAATCCTAATCTGTTTCATTTTTCTGCAACAGAGTTTCTTTTAATTTAATAAACATATTTTGTCGTATACAATGATCCAAAATTAATGAAGGATATTTAAAAAATAATAACTTTCATTTAAGCATAATCGTGGACATTGTATAAAAGTTGTACCCATACTTCAGGATAAGGTTTTTTCGTGTATTTCATTCTACGTAAAAAGTTACAAATATTTGTCAAGTATTCCCATTTATTGAATTATAAAATGTAATATTTAATAGAGAAATGAAGAACCGATTTCAAAGAAGTAAACAACAAATTTAAAAATAATAATTTCAAGTTTCGAATGTTTGAAGTCGGTACCAAACTATTAGCAGAAACGTACAACGGACTATCCGCTAAGAAATTATGATTGTACATCATTAATAAATAATAGCTTGAATTTTGAATATTTGAAAGTCAATTAAATTTTTGGTAAGCAGAAAATACAAAGGAAGGAGAGTAATTTGGGGGGGACGACTCGGAAACATATTACGTTTTATTCCTCAACCATTGTTTATTTCACGTAACTACTTGGAATTTAATCAATTACAAACAGCAAATCATCTTTATTTGATTCTTTATGAGAGTTGTATTTGTTCTACGAACGAAACTTTTGCGTTCGTTATCTGACAAAAATAGATAGCCCTAGAGAGCCTATTCCCTACACATTCTACTGTCAGATATTACCCAGGGACCTACAAGAAATAAAACTTCGCATATTACTTGTAGTATCAAAAAGAACTGGTATTGCCATGTCACGCATTGCTGAGATAAGGTCGTATGACATAGTTGAGGATGGCTATTGATTTAAAAAGATTGGATCTGATTAGCTGTTATATCATAGGGACACCTTTATTATGACATTTAATAAAATAATTCCTAAAATATGTTGCAAACAAGAACATTTTGTCTTGTTTTACCAAATAACATAACATCAAACTAGCATCTACAGCTGCATGCTACTTACGTTCAATATAAGATAAATCATTTATAGTGAGATACTTTGTACTGTATGAAACTTCAGTACAAAGGGACTCTGTGGATGGGTTTATTTAAAAATAATAAAACGATGTAGCAGCAAATATAGGTTACGAAACCGTATTTCATCTCTAATCATCACCTGTCTAAGTTTCATGGTTCCATCAATTACACTAGGGATTCCCGCTATGTATTTTTATTGTTTTTAAGTAAACCGAGTATCCTCAGATGTGAAGTTTCATAATATTTTCGCCGCAATTTCTAAAGAAAAACTGCCGAAATCCACACTAAGATTTTATTTAAGCCCTACCCACTTTAATACGACCCGGCAACAATTTGAGTTGACTCTGATGTAAGTTGAGCCTTTTTGTTATTGTTTACATAAGTAACAAGGCACGGAGTGTGAGTATATTTCAAACAGTTGTCCATTTCACAGCTTAAGTTTTCTCACTTAACAAATCTTGGCATTAATTGTAACGCTTGTCAGCTTTATTTCTCTAGCTCAGTTGCCAATATGATTAAATATAATTTCAATATTGTAGCATCTGTTTTGTTTTACTGTTAAAGAGGGAGAGAGGACAGAAAAGTAGTTCCATATTATCAGTTTCTCATGTTGGTTATACTGGATAGGAAAATACAAAATGATATACTATGCTATTTTTCATCCTTTAATTCTCTTCCTATTATTTCTAAATGTGAATGCACAATTCTTCTTGCAACCATGACTTGTTAGTGTTTTAAGTGTAAGGCTTTTGAATTCTGTAGCTATTGAACATCATTTCCTTTCCCCTTGTACGAATGAATACACTACAGGGGCGTTAACTGAGCAACAATAGCTCAGTTGATAAAGTGTATTGTAATATGTCATTTACAGGCAGTATTTTTAATCACCTTTGTCATTCCAACATTTCTGAACTTCTTTCGGTGACCCCTCAACCCCGGTGCCCTGGACACGTGCCCCCTTTGCCTCCTTTAGTTGCCGCCCTACCTTGAGACATTAATAGTGTTACAGTCGCCATTAAAAGACATACACATTTCCTTAGAAAGTGATTACCATCTAAAGGTTTACTTATAGGTGGCGCAACTGGCCAATATTATTTTAAACAAAATTTCGGAGAATTGCAACAGATTTCGATCGTTATTCGTCTCTGATAATGATAACTTAAAAGAATCATTTCAACGATTTGTACGCACATATGTATTGTCAGTCGGTGCATATCTCTTAGCAGTTTTATACAATTCCTGTGTCAAGTAAAGACAGACTATCCTTCATGTAGTACGAGTTGGAATACAGCCTAAGTCGTTCTCTCTTGTTGCGGTGGATACTTCTTATTTTTGAAGGGGTCAGCAAATACAGCCGGGCCTCATAAGATAAAATAGAATGATAAACAAACAAGGCGCAGTTAACCAATATTACTTTAAATAAAATATCACATAACTATAATACACATCGATTAACACACATTTTGTCCTTGAAGTGATTTTTTTTATTAGCTTGTATTGAAAGAAGCCAGAAACATTGTTTTGAATAAACTTTAGATTTGTGACATATAGGAAGAAATATGTGCTAAATAATAACCTCTATGAACTATTTAATTTCTGAGGTATTTGAAGTTCGTTTTCAGATTACTTTCCCATTCCACCTGGCTACATTGCGCGGCTCCCGTACGGCTGTCTTATGTTCTAAAACACGGGAAAATCCGGAGCGACTTTAACTCCCGGAAATATTTATAAAGAGGTAAGTGTAAAGTACTCTTTTTTCTCATATTTACTTAGAATTGCAATCATTCATATATGCGATACCAGTACTAAACATTCATGTAAGAAGGAATCTGTTTGTATCTTATTAAATAAAGGGATTGCTCGATTTGGTGACAAAGGAAACTTAACCAGGCGGTACTGATAAAATGTAAAAGCTTAGGAATGTTTCCAACTTCCTGCAAAATTGCATTTTCATCTTGTTTGTAAGCGAAGATTCCTTTTGCTAAGATTTGATATGAAACAATCTTAGATAAACCATGGGCTCCGCATGTGACCTGCGAGCATTGCCGAAGTACTGTAGAAGGTAAGCTTACCTTAAATTTTCTGTGTATAGATTAGCTCGGCATGTATATTCTGCTTATACAATACGTAAGCTTCTACGAAAACGTGACAGTATGACCTGCAGGAAATGACAGTTGGGCAGTACGTGACAAAAGGAACATGATAGTAAAAAGTGTTTGCAATTCGGTTTTCGAAACGCTAGGTACTGACAACCAAATTAATAAAGTTGTAATAAATTAATATAAAGTAATTAATAAAGTAATATAATTGTAAATTAAATGTGCTAAAAATGTACCGTCTCTGATTTCTTCGTTTGGCGCTAATATTCTGTTTCCCTTTTTTGACAAGATGGTACAGAGGGGAAAAGGGATCAATGAATTTTGCAATACCATACATTTGGATGGAACCAACAGGCCACAGTACCAACTGCTATTTCTGCATAGTGAACCCATCGAAACTACGAAGTGGTAAAACTGCACCTAAAGTCATATCCCGACATTCCTTCATCGATGGCCCCAGTTCCACACAGCCTCCGGTATCCTGTTCCGTCTCCCCTCCGAGAAACAAAATAGCTCTTAAGAACAAGACACGTCAGATACTGACGATAAAGATATGAGAGATGTGGACTACTCGGGTGATTTTCCCCCAGCGGAAAAGTACTATCCAAATCAGGAAGATCTTAACGATTTGATACGAGATCTTGGTCTCACTAAAGCCAATGGCGAGCTTCTAACTTCAAGACTCAAACAGTGGAATTTAGTAGACGAGTCTGTAAATGTATCATCACAAGCCTTTTTCGCGTTTTTTCACGATGGAAGATGAGCTGTGCTTCTGTTACAATGTCACCGAGTTGTTCTAGTCAAAGTTCCTCTAAGAGTTTGAAAGCAGTGCTTCTCCACAATAGAAACAAGTATCCATCTCATCCCTTGACTCACTTTGTACATCTGAAAGACGAATACAATAGTGTGAAGATCCTATTGCAGGTCCTGTGTTTCGAAAAATATCAATGGGTGGTTATAGGAGACTTTAAAGTTATCGCAATACTAATGGATCTTCAAGGTGTCTTTACAAAGTTCCCATGCTACCTTTGCCTCTGGGATAGCAGAGACACAGGTGCGCATTACTGCATAAATGACTAACGAGTTTTTGGTGGCAGAGCAAAACGTGAAATTTGAGCCACTGCTAGACCCTCGAAAGGTACCAATGCCCCAACTGCATATCAAGTTAGGGTTAATTAAACAGTTTGTTAGAACGCTTATAAAGAGTCTGCAGGATTCACATATTTAAAAGGCATGTTCCCCCAATTCTCAAATGCAAAGATAACAGCCGGGGTTTTCACAGGACCAATGTAGAAAAGATTGTTCAGTGTGAAGTATTTGCTCAGATATTCACCGAAATTGAAAGGAATGCTTTGAAAAGTTGTGTAGCAGTGATTAACGGATCTCTTGACAATCATAAAGCAAAACATTATACGGAGCTCATAGACAATCTGGTGGACAGCTATGGTCAAATGGGATGCAGGATGTCCCTCAAAATTCATGTTCTGCATTCACATCTGGCAATATTTAAGGAAAACGTGGGAGCGTATTCCGAAGAGCATTAAGGGTGCTTCCACCAGGACATTTTAAACTTCGAACGCCGGTATCAGGGACAGTACAATGAAAACATGATGGAGGACTATATCTGGTCCTTGGTTCGTGAGAGTGATGTACCATATAAACGTCAATGTAGAAAACGAACACAACCAAGCTATGATTTTGTTTTGCGTTAACATATTTATTGAAACGCACTACAATATGGTTCTCGTGCAAGCCACTGACAGCAATAGCAGTTCTTACTGAAAGTGAGGTTTAAATGGTTCAATATGTTTGGAAAGCACATATACAATATAGGTGTACAGAAAACTTGTTTAATTCTGCTGTTTAAAAACTATGTTTTTTTTTATTTTCTATTTAGATATTAACTTTTGTGTTTTGAACAAGGAGTGCAAAATATTTTCTTCATACCTATTAAATATATTGCAATGAAACTTGGCGGAAGAATTACTTATAGAGCACAAGTATTTTCTAAGGCAGAGTTCCTTTGGGTATCTCCAGAAGACCTCGAGGTTTGATATTTTGGTTTTTCGGAGGGATTTTTTTTTCAAAAATCCCGAAAGTCCCCTTTTAGGATACACCACGTATGCGTATGCGTGGTACTGTTTGAAAGCCTGTTTTATTCTCAACAGAAAGACGTATGAACCATGACAATCGGATGAATAGTGCTGAGGTAGTAGCTACTTAACTAAAATTAGTGTAAAATGCAGGAATTTAAAAGGGTTAAAAGGACCATAATCCAATGTATCACCACAAAACAAATGTTTGAATTTGTTTCGTATGAATTGTTTCGTCGTTCGAAAAACCAATTTCCGTCATATTCGGACACTCTAAATTGGAAAATAACAATGTCATCCCAAGGACAAAACAAAAGTTAAATTTTGTTACATAGTGTTTTATTCTTATAAAAGTAGTATTTTAACATCTTCTACACAAATACACGCTAAAAAGGTAAGGTTAGAGGGACTATGTCAGAACGCCCACTGGTCAGATCGCCCACTTCTGAAAATGGTCAGAACGCCCACCAAAATGGTCAGATCGCCCACCAAAACGGCGAAACACCCAAATTCAGAAATGGTCAGAACGCCCACTGGTCAGATCGCCCACTTTTAAAAATGGTCAGAACGCCCACCAAAATGGTCAGAACGCCCACTATAAAGGTCAGAACACCCAAATGTAAAAATGGTCAGAACGCCCACTGGTCAGAACGCCCACAAGTAAATATGGTCAGAAAGCCCACCAAAATGGTCAGAACGCCCACATGTATAATCGGTCAGAACGCCCACTGGTCAGAACGCCCACTTTTCAAAATGGTCAGAACGCCCACCGAAATGGTCAGAAAGCCCACCACTTAGTGTGTACTGGTCAGAACGCCCACTGATCCGAATATCCAAACATAAAAAAATTAACAGCGTCCAACGCTGAAAACATCATATTCATAACGTTCTTAAAAGCGGTCAGAACGCCCACTCTTAAAACGGTCAGAACGCCCACCTAAATGGTCAGAACGCCCACTCTTGAAAATGGTCAGAACGCCCACCAAAACGGTCAGAACGCCCACTCTTGAAAATGATCAGAACCTCCACAGTACAAAAATAATGGAAAAAACTCGGGAGAATGTTCACAAAGTCTATATTTTGGTGAACATTTTGTATAGAACTCACTAATTGATCTGTAGCTTACGATGCGTTTTTTTTGTCCCCTTTCGTTTACAACAAAATAGCATTGTTCCAACTTGATAGCATTTCACTTTTCCTCAGAAACATTGAGAATAATTTCTCAAGTTCCGCTTTTCCCATCCCCATTTAAAATTTTATGCTGAGTGTCCATCTTCTCCTGGTGATTTTTTGTTCTTCCTCCCTCGAATTACTTTATCAACTTCTTACGGCTGAGACATTTACATCATTTTCTCCTGAAATTTCTTTTCCTGGTTCTTCTTCGGAGTAAAACAATCATCTGTAGAAATTTTTAAAATATTTTTTTTTTTAATATAATTTCCTCCTTACTTCTGGTTTCTGTCTCATCTGGTCTCTTAACTGCAATTATTTGATTTTTCCCTGTCATGAGCTGCTGTTTTGTTTTCTTCAGGCTCTTGTTCTCCTCGATTGTATTTCTAATAAGATTTTCGTTGTATCTTCGTACATCCTCTCTTATTTTATTGCTTACGGTTTTATTAAGTTCTATTTACTCAATCCTCTTTATGTAATTTTCCTCTTCTTTCATTTTCATCCTACTCTTCATCAAGTTCAGTCAAAGACCTCATATTAGATAGACTTAGCACGCTTCCGTATTTCTGGCTGCGCTAAAACTAGTGGGTTTTCGTACGGGAGCACATGATTTTGATTCATCTGCTAGGTTGCTCTACCATCGACCACATAAGGGAATATTCGGTCTATCGTTTAGTTTCTTTTGAGATTTTGCTCTTTTTCTTTTTCATGCCTGCTATTTCCTTTGCCGTCTCTCTTATTATCTCAGTCAGTACTTTGTTTCTGCCATTGATATTTTCTTTATCTTCTAACTCTTTTAGAGCGTTGAATTTGTTGCTTAGTTCTATCTCGAATATTTGTCTGTGTTTCCTTGG
>JAGDQP010009247.1:8327-34255 GCA_022664845.1 Lepisma saccharinum
TATCAAGCTAGACGATTTCAGAAGCACTATTTTCTAAACCTTGAAATATTTTGGATAAGTATGAAGTATGAGTGAGTGAGCCCTCCGCGGTGAAAGGTTCAGGGAAGGACTGTGTGGTGAAGTGTCCGGAATGGGATTCTCAAACACCTAGTGGAGAATGAGGATCGGACAATACTGTTATTGTATTGTAAAGGAGAAATTGAAAATAGATGTTTTCCACGCGAGTGACACAGCGAAAATATTATTTTCATTCGGGTTCATTGTGATAACATTACTGATCATCTCTGGAGTAGAATTGAATCCGGGACCCCAAAAAGTGAGTTCGCGCAGTTGAAAGAGGTGACGAGTGAAGTGAAGTTGTCAAATGAGAGCATTGTGGGTCAGCTGAAGAAGCTCAATGAAACAATGGTTACTCTTCAGAGGCGTGTATATAATCTCGAAGAAGAAAATAGACTGGTAGGAAATTAAATCAAGGGCTTTTGTCGTTACACGGAAAGTAAACTTGACGATCTCGAAAACCAATCAAGGAGACAAAATATAGTAATTTTTCGTACTGTTAAAGAGGAAAATGAAACATGGGAAGCATCCGAAAGCTAGGTTCGGGATATAATACAATCGAGCCTCCGAATTTCTCTTATTTCGGATTATTTACAAAGAGTGTATCGTGTCGGCCGTAAGAGAAGCGATAGACCACATCCAATAATATTTAGATTTCTCCGAGACAAGGCTAAAGAAGAGGTCTTACAGAAAAAGAAAATATTAGGAGGCTCAATAGTGTTCATCAAGGAAGGTTTTTCTAAAAAAAAAGTAAGGCAAGAAAGGAAGGAGTACATGACAGATGCAAGAAAAAATGAAGGTAACGCATACCTACCGTATAGGCATCTTGTAGTCCACGGAAGAAAATAGTGTTTATGACTTACGTATAAATGACAGTGTAAGTGATCATATGACAACTACGGAAAGTCAAGTCAACTGCCCCCAAATGAATAAGGTAACCGTCCAAGACGGAGCTGTCGCGTTGAACAATGAAGACAAAAAGAAGGAAGAAAATGACCTGTCCTCCCCAAATTTCTCTCTATCTGTCCTCCCCACCCTCTCGGTACCCTACACGTTCCACAGCGGCCTTCAGCTGGAATGAGGAAAAGAGGAAAGAAAAATTAACTGTCAGTGACCCATCCTCCTTCGAACAGCTTGAGTTAACCACAAGTGCTCAGAAGAATGCCTCCCTCCCCTTCTCCTTCAGTGTGACGAAGAATAATCCCGATCCCTCTCTCTGATCTGTGACAATAATTCCTACTAGAATAAAAACAGGTAAGCGAAAATCTTTCTACAATAGATGAGACAAAAGTACCAAGGAACCGCAATTCATAAGTAGGCCAAGCATTTGTAATTTCATAGACAGACCTATTTCAGCTACTGCACCAAATGATGTAGATTCTGGAGAAGTCATAGCTTTAGAGGATGAAAATTAGGCTCCTCGCTAGTCCCCCCCCCCCCAAAAAAAAAAGACTTTAAGTATGAACGACTTTACGCTTGAGAATAATTACAACCTGTTTTACCTAAGTAAACATTGGTGTAAAGAAGACATACTTCCGTACTTTGGTCTTGAGAGTTTTTGTTTAGGAAGTAGCTATTGTAGGAAATTACACATTAAGGGCGGTGTAGCAATTTTTATTGACAAGCTAAGTACATTTTCGTTTAATATTTTAGATTAGATTTTCTCAATGATGAATTGCATCTCGAATCTACAGGTATTGTCATCTATAGTCTTAAGTTACCAATAGTGTCGTTTTATAGATCTCCGAATGGAAATTGTGACATATTCTTAGAAACATTTGATAGTTTAATGAATTTTCTGAACAGACCAAGTTGGGGAAATTTTGACCTAGTTCTCGGTGATGACATCAATTAAGAGTTTGACGTAACAACAGATAAGCGTAGTGTTAGTAAATTCAAAAACTTACTAAGACAATATAATCTTAATTGTATTAATTTTAAGCCCACTCGAAGTTTAACCTGTTAAGACAGTGTTTTTTTTTTTTCTAATATTAGAGTCACACGAAGTCAAGTAACCATATTTCTGTTTTCGGATCATGAAGCCGTGTCATTTAATTATTTAATTAGATCTGATGTAGGATGTAATGGAAATGTCAACTCAAAAATAGTTTTCACAAGGCCAATAAGTAATGATAAAATTTCTAAATTTAGAGACTCTCTTTGTGCTCTTCCTTGGTATGTTCTTTTGTACAGGCATCATTCTACTAAAAATGAAGTTACAGCCAAAATCATTTTTGAAAGGTTCTTCAAAATATTTTTAGAAACTTTTAATGACTGTATACATAAAAGGAAGTGTAAGGTACTTAATACAAGCATAACAAATAAGGTGAGAAGAAGAAAAAATCATGGTATACTCTTCTAATCTCTCCAACATGAAAAATCAAGTTATGTTATTGCTAATTACGCATAAGTCTTAAGACTAAGATGACTAGGTTAGACTATATTAAGTGCAGGAATGAGTAAAAAAAGACAATTCAAGAGGCTAAGAAATCTAACAATACTAGGATTATTGAGGGGTCAAGCAATAAATGCAAAGGAATTAATAGAGTAATAAAAGTTTCCAAAAAAATCCCCTAATTTCTCATAATCTATTAAATGATTTCTTTATTCATTATGTAAATGACATAAACAGTTCGATAACCAAGCCTAGTGCTAGTTCGTTAGAGTTGATTACTCAAAATATTGTTAAAGCTATATCAGTTCCAAAAACGTTTACTTTTTGTGAAGTCTCAACAGAAATGATCTTAAATGTTGTAAAGAATTTCAAATCATCTGACAGTGTAGATATATATGACTTACCTTGTAACTTAATTACGCAAGGAATTGATTGCGTTGTTTAATGAGAATTCTATCATCACTGAAGTAAAGACTGGAGTACCACAAGGATTTGTTCTTGGTCCTTTACTTTTCCTTGTTATGATTAATGACCTAGCACTTCATGCAGGAGCACATACAGTATTGTATGTAGATCATAAGATTATCCTAAATTCAAGCTTAGATGTTAATAGACTAAAAACAATCACTGAAAATACAATATTTAAAGCATATGTCTGGTTCAGAGCAAATGGGTTTCTGCTCAATGAAAATAAAACACAGCAATTGTATTTAAGTTTAAGAGATAGATTACCTCTTGATCACTCTAATACGGTTAAATTTTTAGGTGTCCAAATAGACTACAGACTATTATGGGATCATCACATAAAATATATTAGTGGAAAGCTGTCTAGGGTAATTTACCTTTTAAGACAACTTCAGAACTGCGTCCCTGATAACTATGTTAGATCAGCTTATTATTCATTTTTCCAAAGCATAAATTCACATGCTATCATACTATAGGGGAACGCAAGCCACGTTATTGATATATTATTGTTGCAGAAGACAATTATCAGAATGGAATAGAATCAGAAAGTTATTAGAATAAGAAACCCTTGAATCTGTAATAAACTGTTACTGCATGAAATGTTTGCTTTTGCAATATTGTAGTTAGTATCTCCCATCCTGTTGAAGTTATTTGTTTTTGGATACTAGTTAATTTCCTGTGGAGAAAGCCTACCCTGGAGGGAGTTTTGGAGATCGTACCTCCGGAGGACGAGACGTTTCTGATCGCCTTAATTGTGTACTGCGTCGATGATTTCTTGTTAAATTGTTAGAGACTTCGCTTCGTTTCCTCTTAAGTTTATTTCATCAACTTTAATTTTGATTCTCGCAATTCAGAAGAAACCTTGTACAAACACATACCGAGCATATAGAACCACCATCAACTGAATATGAACTATACAAGCTTCTACAAAACACATCCCAACCAACATCACACACCCTCATCGCCCAAACTTACCTCCGCAATATTTACCATCAGTAAATCGTTCTCGAGCACTATTTCGAGACTATCAACGCACAGGTAACCCTGAATCTCTTCGTCTTCATCGGCAATATCAACGTACAGTCCATGACTACATCAAGGCATATAAACTGCATCAATGGATAAAGACTTGCAACACATTAACTGACACCAACCATCCCACCAAGTTCACTAACCGGTTAATACAGTAAGTCATCCTACCCACTAGTCCAAGAAGAACACGCCCCTCACTCTGACGAAGACAAAGCTAATAATTAGTTTTGCTAATTATTTACAAACCATCTTTACTCCACAAATCCCATTCAATCCATGTCAACGACACACTTCTGAACGTCTTAACTTATCATCACCTCCTCTACAACCTAGCATAGTTCACCATTTTCCAGAACACCCACTTACTGCACGTATCACCACCAATGAAATCAACGACGCCAACGCTCGCAAACATAATACCGCTCCTGTAATAGACCAAATAACCTACCGCCATCTCAAGGAAACCCCTATCAACTTAATCCATATCCTACCCACAATAATTACCTTCATCCTCCGCACCGGATATATCCCACCAGAATGGAAAACTTCGCGAAACACTAATGTTTCCTAAACCTCAAAAGCCACCGCATGAAGTCTCCTCATAGCGTCCCATACAATTAACATCTACCATGTGCAAAACTCTAGAGAAAATATTGGTTAATCGACGTCACACTCACCTAGATCATTACAACATTCTATCCATCCATGAAGCTGGTTTTCGTCCATCATACAGTATAAACGATCAACTTCTCAGACTTACAAACATAATCATTAACCACTATAATACATCACACCCCTCCTGTTTAATCCTTTTCGACCCTGAGAAAGCCTTCGATTGCGTTTGGCACCAGACCCTCCTCTACAAACTCCAAGCCTCCCGCCTTCCCATCATATACCCACGACTTATTTTCCACTTTCTTACCAGCAGTTTAGCCTATATCAACATTAACTCTGCTATCTCCCACCCCATATTCCTACACTGTGGAGTACCACAAGATTTCTCCCTATCTCCACTTCTATACCTTTTCTATGTCGCTGATTTTCCACTCTTACCACCCAACGTCCATCTTTTACAGTACTCCGATGACACAGCCTTTCTTGCCCTCGGCCACTCTATGCAACATAGCAATCGAACACTCACCGAGGCCATGAATAATTTCACCACGTGGTGCAGTAAGTGGAGGCTCACCATAAATTATCTCAAAACTCAAGCCATTGTCTTCATTCCACCTAGACGTACAGCTATAGATCATGAGTTAAAAGAAATCGCAACCAATTAAGTATACAAGTTTCAAATGAGCCCATCATACCATTAAAACACGTAACATATTCGTACTTAGGCATAATCTTCGACAATCATCTCACATGGAAACCCCACTTACAGAAAATCATTTCAAAAGCAAAAAATCGCTTAAATCTCCTGAAACGTCTGACTGGCACCACCTGTGGTCTAAAACCAGCAACTGTCATCAATACGTATAAAGCCTCCCTCCGACCAGTCTTGATTTATGGTTTCCCTGCATGCATATCAGCAGACGACAAATTCTACAAGAAACTTCAAATTCTTGGAAGACATAATCTCAGAATTGCATATTGGATAAAACTTCCTAGTCCTACGCATGAACTTTATGAACGAATTACACTCCCCCTTCTGCTACTACACTTAGAGAACGGACTAGATATATCACACGCAGATATGAAGAAAATCATCTACTCTCTTACTTGACATTAATCAGAATCACGAGACTCTTCCTACTCGAACTACATACATCCAACCACCACTCTCCCTCTTATTCACTCTATACCATTGCACTTTACCACCCAACCATCCTGATTTTGCATATCTATCAGCTTTTCATCTACCAGACATGCCTCACCACGTAGCAACTCCATTTGTTGCACAGTAATCATCAGTGTACTAACAGGGTTTCACTTGTGTTAGAAAAGTCCCTGAACAAGAAAATTCACCAGCATCTGTCCTTAGTGTTATCACCGTGTTGTGGCGTCTAACTGCACCTCATTTCCATCTCTCATAATCAAAGTATCATAAAACCCAAATTTTGATTATGAGCAAAAGCTCATAAGATGAGTAAATAAAATGTTAATAAAGATGAAATTAAATAAAGAAATAAAACGATCAATTAGAATCCCATAGTCCACCAAACATTCCCCATAAATCTATCATACCAAAACTTTCCTTCCCAAATAGAGAATGTAACCCTTTGGGGGAGGCTAGCAGCATTTTGAAAAATCTATTATTTTTGGTGAAAAATAATGTTTATTGCTTTACCGTAACAAATCAACCAGATTAGAGGTATATGTTGTTGTATTTTAACCTTCTGAATAATAACTACTTATATTTTGATATCTTCTTTTTTCCGTCATTTCGTTTGGGAGACTCGATTATAAGGTTACGTAGGGCGCTGAAAAGCACCGCAATAGCTTTCATAATCGTTGTCTCTACGATTAGGTATTTTCGCTTTCGTAGCCTATGGGGAGCAGATTGGGGCACAGTTTATAATCAAAGTTGTAGGAAGAGTGTTAATCCACGTTCGAATTCAATGTGAATCCAGTGCGCTCTGAGATGTTAATAATATTTTTTTTTTTTTTTTTTTTTTGCAGTCGGACCACGTAGCGACTTTTTATTATAAGAAGATTTAATATAGAAGGTCCCATTACAAATGTTTCAATATATTGTTAAATATTGATATTCAAGAAACATCAAACTTTCATATTCAAATTGAAATATCGAAGATGCCTGATCAGTACAGTCTTTTGGTTCTTCCGCCTCCCCTTTTCTGGAAGAACGATCGCTGAGAGACGTTATTCCTCCCAAATGACAGGATCATACTCTTGTTGTCACCTCAATCAGATTTCTGAAATATCCTATTCAAAGCGATCTGCTTAATTAAAGTCCGAAACTAAATCAATTTTATATCAATAGACCAATACTTGTATATACGTATATATAATTGAAAGTTTCAGCTAATGCAATAATTTCCAGTTCTTAGATATTGTAGTTGCCACTTTTAAAACTCCTGTTTGTGCGACATAATAAATATTTTCTTCCCAACTTTAACTTCGACAACGTTTCTTTTCTTTAACTTTTTGTGACTTATCTGAAAATGAAGACCTGAATTGTGAAACATCCCAAGTCCACCGATTCTTTTTTTTTCAGGAGGAAGAAAAAGCATTATAATATTCAATGTGTTTTTCTTTGAAAGCGCGTTTCTGTGATTTGTCTTATTAATTATGTTCTTTTTCGTCCCTCCTGAAAGTTTCAACTGTGTGAAACAGAAATATCAGTGTGAAACATGTCAATGGACTTGGGATGTTTTTCAATTCAGGAACAAGTACTGTATTTAGTTAACTACTGTTACATGTTCAAAGTGTAATTTTGGTTACATTTTGTGTATGTATGAAGTATTTTTTTTATATTTCTTAACAAGCGTTACATATTGTAAGTGTGAATATAGTGTAACAATGTTTAAATTTGAAATACTGCAGTTGTTAAATACTTTACATATTATAAGTTTGTTACGCCACGTAAATACAACAGAATAAATAGAAAACCCTGAACAAAAGTTTTAATATATTGCTATATTTAATACAAAAAAAAAATCTTTTCTCATCTTCCATTTCTCCTTTTCCGGACTCACATGATGCCTTTTTGAGCACTTATGCACTTCAGCATGGCAAATTGTAGATGGTTGAATCTAGATCTTCCAATTAAGACAAAATGTCCGCCATATAAAGGGTTATCAGTACAGCAAACATGGAATAAAAATGTAGAAATTTACTTATTCTTCCACGTGCGGAGAAAATTAGATATAAAAGTAGAAATTAACAGAAAATGACACACTGCTAAATTCTTTCTTTTTTCCACACGTTTATTATTGTTTCTTATTAAAATATCAGTCAACGTCTGACAGAGCTCATTGTCTAGCAAAACTTCAACAGAAAAATATCTACAAATTATCTTCCCATCTATCGAGATTCTTTAATAAAGGAATTAGCAATGTAAAAACTTATAGAACTAATTTCTTGTTCAAATTAGAATATATATTAAATAATATTATCATTAACGTTCGTTCATTCAAGACACTTGTGCAATGGCCTTACTACTGCTTGCTTGTGTTCGTACCTGAATTGATAGACAGATCATTTAACATTCGGAAGGTCGCGAGTTCTCACCCAGTGGTCGCCCATGATAGGATTTGCACAGTAACTTTCAGTTACACCAGGCAAACAGGGTTGATTTCTTCCCACATTTTTCACTTCGTTGTTGTTAATATCCTAGAAAATTACGTACGAATTCTATTGAGAATTTGAATGTATTATGGTCTTTAGGCATCTTTGGATCAGGCCTGAATAGGGTAGAGAAGTGAATGGGCAAGGCCTAAGTTCAGATCATTCCGGTATTCGCCTGGAGAAACTTTGAGAAACCCTGAAAATCCTCAGTCAGTATAGTCGGCCGCGGGATACGCACTCGCTTGCCTATCTATCGCCGCTTCGAAGTCCGGGATTTTACCACAAGTGCTTTATAGCAGTATTTGGAATTTGTTAAGATAAGATAAAATTAATTTATGGGTGGTAACAACACTATGGCTTACGCCCTTCCCGAGTTGGAATTCGTTACATAAACCAATTAAATACCGGAAAGTTACTTATGTCTCAACTGGTGATACATTTTTTAAAAAATTACTTAAGAACTTGCAGAAGCAAGTAATAAAAAAATGATAATCTATAATGGAGAAAAGTGTGAAAGTAATGGCAATCGATCTCCCTTTTGGTGCGAATTTTTCGAAAGCAATTAAACATGGAGTTATTGATTACAAATGTGTATGGGATACCATTTGTAACTACAAATTGTTTTGGAACACTCTTCGCACACCAGTATTTATATGGTCGTTCGCTTAAGGATTTTTTATGAAAACAAATAACAATAATAATCATCGCAGGGGTTACATTAATATATTTATAATTGAAGAATAGTAAATAGTTTACTATTTAGTAAACAGAATGAAGTGAATAAAATATTTATAGCAAACAATTTCTCTGTAGAAAATTTTGTGGACATTTCCAGCAACGTTTTCGCTTTACAAATAAAATTCACATTCCTGAGGTACGTCTATCGGCAAGCGTCAGAACGTTTTAGCTTATTTTTGAAAAATAATGATTATATGTAGCTGTACATATTTTATGATTAAGAAAATAATTTTTACTATGAAATAGATTGCATCTTATTTAGTTTAGAGCAGTTAAACGCTATAACCGTGTTCATCTAATACTTTTTAAATAATTTAACCCCGTTCTCTCCATTGTACGTACACTGGCAACAAATGGATTCACTTTAAGGATAAACATCTGGGGTACAAAATAGAACCGTCGTCTCAGGTCTTCCCCGCTAAACTACATATGTGCCTTAATTTCCATTAAGAAAAAAAAAGAGTTTTGAGTGGGAGTTAAGATGTAATATTATGCCAGTGGATAACCTTTCGAACATAGTTGCCTACGAATGTAAAAAAAATTAAAATTGGAAACAAGTAGACTTGGGATGTTTTTCAATTCAGGTCTTCAAATGTGTTCCTAACTTGGAACACAAATTCGTTTTAGTGTTGTGAAATATTTAATATAGCCGGAAGACTTCAAAAGTGTTTAATAGTTTCACTTTAAATTCATAATTACATCGTATACAAATTTTTAATTTTCTAACTTGAAAAAAAAAACAGGCAAAAAAATGTTTATTTTTGTGTTTCGTACTTTGCAGCTTTATTAGTTAGCAATGCAGCTTTATTAGTTAGCAATGATCAATAAACGCTACAAATTTTGTTCTAAAGAAAGTCTCTATTCGGACTACAGAATACTGTGAAATAAACATTTCTTTCTTCTCTTCATTCCTACAAAGCATTAAAAAATTGCCTCCAATCCATTCGTTATATTTAACCATAGACACATCACGTTATCATTCTGACATTATTTTGTTTTGAGCGTACGAACCTCACCCACCCAGGGTCCAAATATTGCCACTTCAGTAAGCAGGCTTTTCGAAACACCCAGCTTTGTAAAATAATCTTTACCTACGGTAGTTTTGAAGCTGTGTGTGTAACTTCAGCATCCGGAATTCTTTGGCCACCATCTCTTCCTACAAAACACATTACGGTTCTCCCTTACGACAAAGTAGATTGCCTGGAATTGCTTCGGGTCAAGTGCTTCCCAATAAAATAGGAGTTTCATCGAAGACATAAGAGCTACTTTCTTGTGTTAAAGGACCTTTGAAAGCAGCAAGTGGTCATCTGTATAGGAGCACATCAGAAGGGTAAGCAAAATAATTTGTATTGGACAAATAGCAACGAAATGTTGTAGGAAATTAATTCTCCAAGAAATGAATAAAACGTAATAACTTAATTTTCTCTTCCTACGTAATTTCTCTAGTTTTCCTGGGATAATTGTTATGTACATAAGAAAAAACGGTCTCTTAAAATTGCGAAAAAAAAAGTTCTTATTTGTGCACCGGAAAACGAATTATCTTAGACATGAGATATGAGCATTCCCATTTAATTGAAAATGAGAACTTACCGGGTTGAAACTAACAGTACTTATCTTATTTCCAAATTGGTATGCTCTTGTTTTAAATTAAGTGACTATGAGGATGTCTCAGTTTAAAGAAAATTGTTTTTCGGTGCATAATTAAGAACTTTTTCTAATTTTAGAAAACCGTTGTACACAACAGAGCTGTCAACTGTGTTCATCCTACTTAGTATGTCGTTTTGATCCTAGAATGTAGTTAAGTTAGTTTTTCTTCTAATAGCATTAATCTTAGAGTTAAGTTTTTCCAACGTGTATTACAAAACGTAACGAAACAATTGTAGATCACAGTACGAACTGTAAAATATTTCTGTGACCCACAACGTAAGCGGATTGTAAGTCCAGTTGCGCCTCGTTTCATTTAATTTTATTGGTTTTCAATGATCTTTATAGCGCCAGTTTAATTAATTTCATTGTACCGTGTATCGTAACAGTGGCGTTAGTCGATTGAAAGAATGTGTACCAAGTGACAGCCTGGAATTTATGTTAATTCGGCACTTTCCTCCATTCACAGCTAGGAAAATCAATTTAATTCCACGTGTTATTTTATCTTTTTGGGGGGAGTAACGGCCTTTGTCTTCGATCTGTTTATGTGGATGAATGGATGTTTAGTTTTTGTTAGTGCTATTGCAATTTGTAGTATTGATATATGCCGACTCCAGAAACAAAGGGATACAAGTGACGTTGACGAATAAAAAGTTCGAGGTTATCTTTTATATATAATCCGAAATATACATGACACAACGTTGTCATATTTTGTACAAAGAATCCTTTGACCTTACTATGTGGTTGTGAAAAATATGACAATTTTGTGTAGTGTATATTTCGGATTATATATAAAAGACAATCTCGAACTTCTTTATTTGACAATGTCACTTGTATACCTTGGTTTCTGGAGTAGGGTTAAAATTTACAGGCTTTATACTACTATGCAAATTTTAACAATTCAACTTAATTTTTTTATTTTACTTTTATTTACGGACAGTACAGGTAGTCAAGGCCTAATCCCATCACATATGTAGGAGACGATCTTCCGCTAACATTCTTCTTTTGCGTAGGATAGGTCTACTGTGTTTGAGTATCATGAATTAATGGTGATTATCGCCAAACGAATAGAAATGACGAGACCAGTAATTTAGCAGATTCCGAAACATTACATTCAATTTATGCTCACAGAGTAATACTATAAAAATTGTCAACTCTGATGCACTTGAGTCAAGAGTCGACCATTTTCTGTCAAGAGTCGGTTAGGATCAGATTCACTCGAGTGACGTCTTAGGTCTCCAGTCCTCAGTCCTCAAACGTGTAAGGTCAAACTTTTCAAGCCAGGTCAGATAGTATCTGAATCTGACAAGCTACTGATAATACTACGACCATCAATCAAATCTGGACCCCCTTTAATAAAAAGCAACAAGCTATCCATAGGAATCACGCAATGAAAAGTTTATGACATGTGTATTATTTTCATTGATCGATTTCGAAGCTAGAGTTAATAACATGCGGAAATATACTATGTACGCTCTTCCAACTACAGGAATATATTCTCTTAAATTCCAGTCGAATTCCTCTAGCCGAAATCAATTTTCCGCTCAAACAACAAAGTAGCAAAACAATCTTTATATGGTTCCAATATGTGTGAAAGTAGACTCTATTATCAAAGGAACAGGAAAACTCTTGTTATGCTGCTTTAAGAGAACACTGATTCTTACACGAAGCGATATTGATGCAATTATTTAAGTACGCAACTTCTACAAAAATCAATGGATGTGGTTAACGAAGAAATTTGTCGTCGCTTAGGAAACAGCCTTTCTGCTGTATAGAAGAAGAGTCCAGCTTTAAAAAGTCAAGTTACATTGTATTTTGTGTGTTGATATTATTGAAATATATTGACTTACACACATAGTATTTGTCCACCTTAAATATGGACTCGCAAGGATTTGTTAAATGGATTGGCGGCTCCATATTCAAACTTTGATAAATTTTATTTGTATATGGGCCAGTCTAGTAACTTTGGACTTTGGCCCGTCATTATTCGCTTTAGTTGTTAAAATCCACACCCATGCCCCTGCCGGACTCGAACCCGGGTCCTTCGAGCCTACCGCCTCAGACTGTTCGACCACCCGACCGGCGCTCCATATTCAAAGTGGACAAATATTACGTGTACATATTTTAGATGTTAATAGTTTCCATCAAGCAAATATGGTTAATATAAACATGGGTAGAATTCCGCTTTGTATTTTGCTTTAGGCAAAAGGTGTCCAAGTTGGTATTTAAATAATTTACTTCGAGAGATAAACAAATTATATTGTATGATAAAGATAAATTAAAGTTTAGATTTTAGGGGTTGATTTGTAACAATAATGTAGGTATTATTATGTTGATTATTAGTAAGGGTACTAAACGTCCAATAAAGAGGAGTAGTGTCATTTTACAAACCATACTGTAGTTATACCATACTGTAGGTTCATAAAACTAGAAATCTGATGATAGAACATCAACTCTTTAACATACAAATAAAGTCTTAAAAAGTAACTTTTACTTTAAGGTATTCTTTACGATTTATTGCAAAATTCTCATATCCTATTATTTACCATTATAAGGAATTCATTTTGGAAACGCTGTATCTTAAAACCGAAGTGGAATTCTATCTAGGTTTATATGACCTACCTTTCTGTTCTAATGAAAATTCATTTCCATTTTTTGATGCTATTTCATAAATTACATAAGTTGTTTTGAGTGAATCCGAATTAAGCTGTGCCAGTGAGAGTGACCGAAGCTCTTAAGCACTCACTTAGTACATTTCTGAAATGAAGCTCCTCCGATGTTTTCGAACCGATGATCACCAATGTCCGCACAGAGGTGCTGCTGGGGGAAGAAGTAATGTTTTCCATAGTAATGGTACTTCAAGGACATGTCTTCATGTATAAGGTAAGAGGGGCTGGACGTATTCTCTACAAGCTCGTACGTATTCTAGTATAGTGGACAAGCCACCATGTTTTAGCAGCACCAGAGCAATCAGTATATTACCATTACCATAGTAAAAAACTTCAAACTTGGCAGGATTATATAGCAAAGCTCAATCATTAAGACTTATACCACATTAAAATATTAAACCATTTACCTTTTCTATAATATAACTTGATTGTATTCCTAAATACTTACTCGAGCATTGCCTATGAACGATTGATCCAATTGGAGCCAAATTTCACATAATAATGTAGGGAATTGCTATTAAAGACTCAACCGTGTTAAAATGTTACAAGACTTCATGGTAACTAAACTCACTTATTATAAACACATTAGAGCATTACGTAGGAACGATTATTGCGATTCCAACCAAACTTGGCATACTGATGAAGATGAATATTCTTAAGTCTTTAACTGCATTACAATGTTAAAATCTTTACCGTTTCTATGGTAACAATACTCAATTATTGAACACGTATTTCACCATTTTGTAGGATTGACGGATCCAATTTCATCCAAACTTGACATAACGATATAGGAAAATGCTACTAAGGTGTTAAGCATATGTTAAAAGCATCTGTTGTTTCCATGGGAACGATAAAATTAATTTTAATACGATTCGAGCTTTGCTAAGGAACAATTGAAGGGCAAATTTGGATACGGGCGTATCGAGCTTTTCCTTCTTCATTTTCAGGAGAAGGGTTGTTATTCAAGACGTTGATTCTTATGGGAGACGTTAGTAGATAACAAGAAATAAAGCAGTCTCAGAACAACGATATGCACATTCCAACACTTGAATACCTAGTGACAGATTCATGCTTGCAGAAAATATATATTTATATCATTTTCCACAAATTGGTAGATACACTCTTATCCAAATTTCCCTTGAATTGAACCCGTTCCAACAAACCTGAATGTTAATGCAGGGCATAAAAACTGCTCGGAATGGTGTCACATATTGCTTTTGAAAAACAATTAATTTAACTTTCGTGAGCAAATGGTTGCTTCGTCATTAACTGGATATCACCAATCGTACATAATCGAATTCTTTTGATACAGTCAAACTTCACATAGATGTACAAAGCTTTCGTGCGATTATCAATTTTCAAATGAGCGCTAAATATTCTGTGAAATGTGTTAAGAATGTTTATTTTTTAATCTATGAGGAATGGGCATGGTCTAAAATACACGGACGTTCAAAAATATAGTATAATGACGAAAACCAGGTTATTAATGCATAAAACGTACGAGAAGGGCGGTATATGCTAGCAATGTAATATGGCGACGTCCACTAACTTCGGTACACAGGCACTAGTGCCAACGGACGGCGTATCGGCGCATGGTACACACACCCACCGGAGAACAGTGCGCCACACCGCAGCGGAGTTGGTGCTCGCGTGAAATGCAGAGGTGTTTGTCTGTGGCGTGATTAAGTGCCATGGGTCCGGACCCTGTTTGGACCCTGTGTTTCAGGGGAGTATAATCTGGCAATTGGAAGTAGGGCGAACACAGACAAAGGTCATGCAAACGCTTAATGTGGAGCAAAGTCTCATTTTCAGTCTGTGGCGTATTCAAAGATTTCCAACAAGGACCCATACCAGGTCTGCTACCGGTCACATATGGATCACAGAACCTCAGCAGAACCGTTATCTGGCACTAACCGTACAACGTAATCATCAGATGCCTGACCGGCAATTGCCATCAGAGTGAGCAGCAGCATCAGGACCATGGGTTTTAAGGCAAACTGTATACCGACGATTTTATACAGTTTGTCTCTACGTGAGATCACTCGCAGTGTGTGTCTCGTTCAACCCTGTGCAACGGCGGACCCGATTAAGGTGGAGTGAGGGTTATCGACATTGCATCATGAACCAATGGGGCCGTGTTTTATTCTGACGAGTCTCGCTACAATTTACAAAATGATTCACGATGCACGCTGGTCTGGAGAGAACAGGGGACCCTCTACAATCCGCAGAACATCACGGAAATGGACCGGTATGATGGTGGTGGTGTACAAGTGTGGGCTGTCAAAATGCTCAATGGACATACAGAGTTACACATCTTCGAGAGTACTACTGTCACTGCTCGAAAATATAGATATGAGGTGCTGGCCCCTCATGTGCTGTGGCGGGCGCAGTAGGTCCATCATTCATTTTCATGGATGATAACGCACGATGCTATCGAGGCAACCTGGTGGATGATTTTTTTTAGATAGAGGATATCCAACGCATGGAGTGGATGGCACGGTCCCCAGACCTAAACTCCATAGAACATGTGTGGGGTGCATTAGGAAGGCGAATTACACCCAGACAGTCGCCTCCACGCACGGTTGCAGACCTCCCTACGAGAGAGGTGGAAACGTATTGCAGCTTACCTCATCAACAGAATGATAACAAGCATGCCACAACGCTATGAAGTCTATGTATCTGCCAGGGATGATTACAAGCCATATTGATCATGAACATCCACCGCAGACGCCAGGCTCTCCATGTTCTTGTATGTATAGATTTTGCCCCCTTTGGGGTCATGTCTCACTAATATCTCATTCATCCCGTAGAAGTGTTTCTTTCCGTTTCTCTTTCCTCTCCGATGCCCTTTAATACATGTTTACACTTTCATGTTGCCTCGTGCCGTTTAGGTCGGCGTGTATTGCACAAACTGCCATTATGCTATACTTTTCGACACCAGTATATTAGTTAGATGTGCATTTTTAACATTTGGTTCTATACAAGGAATGTATAATATTACTAGTTCTTTAGAGTTTCATATTTGGTGTCTTCTGTTTCATAGGCAATTACAGAAAGAATTATCAATATGTTTTCTTTTGTTTTTTTGCAGGGGAAAGAAGGAAATTACAAAAGGTATTATAAATATTTGCTTTATTTTATTTTATTTTAAGTCCATATTTCTTAATTACAGCACAGTAAGGACGGGGTTTTGACATATACATCAAGTTAATATTCACACGCGTGACCTGGACAGCAAAAAGATGATTCGAATGAAACTTCTTGCAGCTGTCTTGTCATAATCACTGATTTACATTTTGACCTAAAGATAGGAAAAAAGTAAGTGCTATAAATGATCTTAGTTTAAGAATTATTATCTGACAAACATGTTTTCACCCATTAACACCTTGTCATAGTCCAGGTCATATACGTTCAATATTGGATCCTTTTGTATGTATGTGACACTTCAAAACAGCATTTAAAATGTATATATGCTCAGATCATCAGGTTTAGAAGGTTTCAAAACAAAAAAGAAAAATTAGACGTAATTGGTCAGATATTCCAGAAAGTAAGAAGGTTTTACATATAGATACAATGATGCGTCAGTTGTACATAACTCCCGATAATTTCTAACAATATCCACCCATTGTTACCGGTTGAAAATGAAGGAAATATATATAACATTGAAACTTGCACTTAACACTTATTCAATTTTGAGCGCAAATCTGGAATTTATAAACTAACCAAAAATGTTATGTCGAAACAGTGTTAAACTGAAAGCGTTCAGCAAACAGTGAAAACAACAACTACCACAGCCAAGACGGTAGCCAGTTGTCGTCAGTCAATCTGTACACTGTAAAAACTGTACATCTGAATTGGGAGTACAAAATTGAGATTTTGTACTCAAAATTTTTGAGAGGCAGTGGTGAACCAACGCTTGGGCTTAGAGGGGCGTTTTTTTGCTTCCCAGTTCTTGGGAGAGAACAGATTAAAAGAAGCAAAACACGAAGGTAAAATTATGAATCTCTGGGTCCGTCACTGCCTCTGAAAAACAGGTAGTATAATGTACTCTCAATTTTTGAGAATACGTGACGGGCACAGGGATTCATATTTTACCTTCGTTTTTGCTTCTTTTAATCTGTTACCTTCCAAGAACTGGGCGGCAAAGAACCACTTCTAAAAACCCAACTCTAGAGTCGCCACTGCCCCTCAAAAACTGGGAGTACAAGCTTCCAATTTTGTATTCCTAATTCTGAGGTATAGTTTTTTACAGTGTACATACAACTGGTGGATTTCTGGCAGTGCAACGTGTACGTCCAGAGAAGCCTATTGAACTGATAGGTTTCTTTTCTGTTAGTGCAACGAATGTCCAGAAAGGCCTCTTCATCTTAAAGATTTCGCTTATGACGATATTAAAGACAAGTCTGTTCAACTGTAGGATTTTGTCTCTGTAAGCGTAACGTGTACGTTTACCGAATCCCCAAGACAAAGGACAGATGGAGTGTTATTTGGGCGTGTACCCTGTGTGAGTTTAGACATAGAAGTAACACCAACGTATCGGTGTGCAAAGTATCCAGACATTCGAGATTGATGTTATACGTTAACGGGTAATCCACAGGTATTGTAGAAATCTCTGGAAATAGAAGAAACCCTGTAGAGCGCACGATGGCCAAGGGCGTTGACGTGCATAGGTAACAAGACTCTGCTAACGGCTATTGAGGCGGACATATACCAAATATGTGAAGAAGTGACACAATAATTCAAGGTCAGTGGAAAAACAACCGCCTACTTCTCTCACAAGTGGATAAAAACATATAATTTGAATTAAAAGGTTCTGAGTGAATTGTTCATGGCTCAGAAGAAAGAACCAGTTAATATCTGTTTGTTCTTGTTGTATTTTCAACAGAAGAGTCCTTAGTTTGGAAAGTTTCTAATCCATGATAAACAACACTCCATAAACGATGAAAATCTGCCATCATTGGTTAGCATCTCATGAACCTGTATCCAAATAAACTACAGAATCACAGCACCAAGTACAATTCTGTGTAACTTATCGTGCATCACGAATTCCTCCCACCTAACTAAACAATGAATGTCATTGTATATTTTGAACAGCTTGAATGTGTCCACGAAAAACTGATAGCTGAGTCGGCATTCTATTACATGAAAAGACTGGTAGTAAGGTAGCTAGTGATTTTCTAACGATTATCCGACTTGGTTGAGAAAGTTTGATATCTTCCCGCAAACAATGAACCATCATATTTATCACTTGTTTCATTTCTTAAAGAGCTATCGTCAAGGACAGTAGATTCGACCCTGTAACAAAATGACAACGTCATTCGTCGATTCCTATTTTCTAGAGTTTTATCACCGTTGAGTGTACTATATTGTATCAAGTTGGATGAAGATTCTTCATAATAAATGGGACATTAATACAATTTTAGTGAAGGTGTTTGAAGTGTGGAATCTGTTTCGGACATAAATTTCTTGGTTACTTTTATATATGAATATATGTGGCTATTTTACGTACTTCGACTATGATTGTTTTCGCAAAGTGTTACCTTATTGTACAACCCTGTATTTATTGTCACTTAATAATCGATCGCGAAAAATCTGTGTTGTCAAAGAGTTTCAGCTCATTATCAAATACTACAAATATTATCCTGTGTCCTTTTCATTTTACCACAAATAAACAAATAAAGGTGGATTATATTATGGCTTATTATGACGTAATACTAAATTATGGTTCAGAATTACAAAACTTTATATGGTACTAGATCTACAAATGATTTTCAATGTACTTGCGCAGTAATCCCAAAAAAGGGTATTCTCTTCTTCATTATAAGGATCTTCTCTCTTTGCTTTCACAATTACTTCTTAAAAGAATCATTTTTGACTTCGCTTATACTCGTATCTTACCGTTGTTTCATACTCACTAACAACATCAATGTTTTTATTTATACTCTCCCATGTGCCATCCTGTTTGTTTACACTATTTTTTGCTTATAGTCCCTGTATAGAGTCCGTATATAATGTATGATGCCTTTGACTATTATTAATATTACTAGTATAACTACCATTGTTGAACTACGATCTTCTTCCATTTTTTACAAATTGGTTTCACAGTTCCACCATCTGTCTCTTTGTTAGTCCCACAATGTAACTTCTAAATTGATGAGTCTAGTAAACTGAGATACAATACAATCTTCTCATTTCAGCTCGTTTTCCTGAAAGAAATTAGCAATTTTTAATTATTTTTTTTTTCAAAATTCATTTTTTAATTTCATGCCTCTTACATTATTATAGACTAGCATAGATTATTATATTTGTAGAAAGGTACAATATTTTTAAAATATCTTTGTAAGGGTAAGTCATCTAGTTTTGTTGTGAGGGTGTCCTTTAGAGGTTTTTAGACTAGGACTGAACGTAACAAAGTGTAGGAAGAATTATTCTTACGAAAACAACTTCGATAGATTTTCTTTGTACGCTATATCGTTTTACTTTGGACAAGTCCAGCAGACATAGGCACAGTCATTTTCTGTTACAACCTGTTATTTTCTGTGTCGTAGCTTACTCAAAAAGAGAGGGGGCGTTGTCTGAAATGTTCAGGTTTTGGTATATATTTCTAAAGGAGAACAAAGATTGGCTGAAATTTCGTTCCGTTTTTTAAAAAAAGAGAACAAACTCTGTGACTTTATTGGTGGAATATAGGGAGAATAATCTCTGGGGCATTGCTGTTAGGTTTCAGTAATCATAGTGCTTACTTTTATTTGTCTGATGCCAGAAACATATCGTTAAGCTGTTTTATTGTGTTTCTTAGAAAGAAGGTTTTAGTGTAATAACCTTGTTGGTTTAATAAAAGAGAAGAATTTTGCAAAAGTCTCACGTTTCTGAAGTTATCAATAAAGATAATAGACGTAATTTGCAATTCAAATTTTAATAAATGTGTTTAAAATAAAAGAACAAAATCATGGTGGAGGTATCGGAAGTTAGGGAGAAGAGAATAGTGAAAATGCGCGAAGAAAATGTTGAAACTCTGCGAGGAATATGTTCAAATCCAAAGTTCATATTGTATAAAAATAACACGAAAGACTTGTGCTTCATCAAGTTGAAAGTAGCAAGGTAAGATAAGGTCATCTCAAGTCATTTTCCCTTTGTCTGTTCTCATTTAAACATTAGTGCCTTACGGATTGAGTCTATATGGTGGGAAAATGCCATAGGGAAAGGTCGTTTGAGCCCTAGCGAATCATGACGGCACACGGGTAGTTTATGAAAGTTGAATATAAATTCGTATCTATGGAGCTTTATACAACGCAAAACATGGTAGCCGCCATGACACTTCTTTTGTAGGGATGCACCACAGCATACGTACATACAAATGGACAGGGGACATAAAAGACATTAACATTATTAAGCATTTAATTTTCCTTACCATCTTATATACTGTTTCAACTACTATGTTTTGGACTAGACTATATTTATCTACCGTGATAATCTACTGCTGTAATAAATCATGTAGTCGTGGGTATTATTAAAGTGTGTAGTTAATAAATCCAAGCACGACATAAGTGTTTCATTTGTCTATTATTTATAAATACAGGAAGGTTTTATGTGATAAGTTCTGTGAAGAAGGTAAAGTATAATTGAAGCTTATGCGCGAACAAACGTCTAAGTGACATTTTCAAATAAAAAAATCACGAGTACATTTTTACGAGTAACAGAAAAAATATGAGGCATAAAATATTCATACTTTGCACGAAGACGTGTTAGACAAAAATGATTTTACAGTGACTTTTCGTGCCCGGAGATCTCTTTATAGGTAAAAAGACTTGTTCTTCTGATAGTATGATTCACTGGACTGCGAGGAATAATAGAATCAGGAACGGTGATCATAAGTAGAGCAGGACACGAGATAGAGCTTAAAAACACACTAGCCCTATAGCGACCTTAACTCGTAGTAGGTATATTTGGGCAATCTCATCTTTTGGCATTATACTGTACCCAATGAGACCTTTTAATTCATGTACAATATGTTGGAGGTTGGGTGCTGTCACTTGTCTACATTTCCTTGTAAGTGGCGCTCTTAACACTTTTATTAGTTTCACTAAAATGCGTTTGTTGTCTGGCGGGACTTCCTTACTGGAAATGATATATTTCTTTTTTCTTTTTGCAATTTAAATAATATTTCCGTTTCTCAAAGACATTTACAAAAAAGGACGATCATGTTTTTAGTTGAGAACCAACACGAGCTCCTTTTGAGTCACCTTAAATATTTTAAACCTTTGATTCGTTTCAAGTCTTGTGCCCACTTTGAATCCAAACGTTGTTCTCATATGTCTGGTTTTGATAGAGAACACCTATTTTAACTTAAATTGTCTTGTATTATCTATCCAACTGTCCTTGAGATTTTTTATTCACTATACATAGATTTACGAAATCTTCGAATACATAACACGAAAATAAACATTTACGTAAACTCCAATATATATAAAAAAAAATCCAACTTATATCAATTTAACTCTTGAAGGAACAAAGTGTCTTGATTTCTTCAAGAGGAAACAGGAAACCACTAATAAAATCAGAAATATTCTTCACCATTTAAGAAAAAGTAAGAGTAAAGATAATATGCAGTTCTTTTTTGAGTAATTCGTCTAATTTTTCTACACTCAATGAAATTGTACTTTTTTTTTCTTTACTGATTTCCTGCTTATTATTGCTTTGGAAGTGAGCGGTTCCGAGTTCGATCCCAGATGAGAGTTTACAATCTAATTCTTAGTCTAACATAATGATGCCAATGGACATTTCCGTTTTCCCCGTCCTTATATATTTTACAGTTTGTTTGTGTACATCGGATTAAATAACATATAATGTTTTTTTAAATTTCAGCGCTACGATTTTCCGTTAAGTAGAAATATAGCATGAAATACTGAGAACTCAATCTCCTACGTCATACAACGAAAATCATCCTCTGATTGGTTTGACGTAATCAATCCGTTGTATTTCTGTAGCTATATTCGTTCCCTATGTTACGTTCCTTATTCAGAAGTTTGAAGACAAAAAAACAAAAAAGAGAAAGAACATTTACTTCATCACTTAACGAAATAATTAATGTACAAATCTGCAGAACACACTTCAATAAGTTTAAACACCAAAACATGTGTCTAATAACAGAAATTGCTCGAAACATAGACAGGGGGCAGTCTTAACTTGCAATGTTCTTCTTATTGCTCGTTCGTGCAACTGTTGATATCTTGTAAATTTAGCTCAGTTGGTTAGCGGATGCAACTTTTAATTTTTTATACTTTCACCTAAGGCTGTTCGAATCCTATCAAAGACCGTGATTTATTTTACTTCACAAAACGCAAGAGTAACTTCAATGTGAAAGTTTCAATTTACGTTTTTGTTTCTTACATGCTTTTATTATTATTTTATACAATGACATATTAAAACTATTCAATATATTCACGACCTACAAGTACGTTAAATTGTTAACAGATGGCAGTAAAGAGCACTATTAATTCATGTGCTATTAAGTTCTTGAAAAATACTTCACTAGCATTCATTAAAAAAGTATACGATTGTCGGATGTAAAAACCCACATTTTTTACAGAAAAAAGAGGTAATTCTTTTTAAATACAAGAGTTCTAAAGAGCTATTATTAGAAGATATCTTATGATTTAATCATGAAAATGAAAAAAATAAGAGCTGATATAAATTAGTGTTGAAGCTACCAAACTATATCAATATCTTAAAAAGTATTAAAAGTAAAAATCAATTTCAAATGAATAAAACGAACTAAATGACGTGTTAAGGCATACAGAAACGCTATTCACCACTTATACTATTTCTTTCGATCCATTTTTGCGATCTCTTTTTAACAATACTAACAAATTAAATACCATTTGTATGTCAATGACAAGCAGTCGGAAGACTGATTACGTCATAACATGGCGGCATCCGATTAAGCGCAAGGCAGAGACTCTTTTGAAGCAAGTCTTTATAACTCTTGATAGATTCATCACAGAAAGAAAAGAAAATGTTTTCCGTAGTCTGATTTAATAGAATAATTTTTTATTGCAATAAAAAAATACTACCGGAAATGTCCATTGGGAATAAAAAACGGCAAAAGTAGCAGAAATGAGTCGTTACTGTGAGTTTCTTTTTCTCAGTGTATAGTGTATAGTTCAAACACTGAAATGAACCAAATTTATGAAGAATTGAACGATCTGAAACTGTTTCAACACTGCTGATGTTACTGTATTAGTATCTGGAGAATGCATATACTATTAAATATTAGTACAAAACGTACAGGTGATAAAGACTCTGTTTAATATTTATGTTCACATTTCGTGCAGAAAACATATACAAGATGAGACTTATTATGGTAGTTTGCAATTCCTTGTCAAAGAGAAGTTCTACGGAGCTATTAATCAATATTGTAATCTGTAAGATTCTTTGAGAAGTAAGCTTATGAAAGAGAACTTCATTTTGAGGAAGTTTAAATGGTTTTGATGCTTTTATCCTTTTTAACAATTCAAACACAAAATTCTTTCAGAATAGCTATTTAGACATATCTGGCTGTATATTTGTATTCTTTCCGGGAATATTATCACTGTTTCCATGCTGTTAGTATTTTTTAAGACTTTTTCAGCGTCCTATTTTTCTGCTCTGCGGCGTTAGAAAAATGTCATCTCTAAAGAAACACTGTTCACACGTAACGGTGTGTTAAGGATTAAATTTCTGCTTTGCCCTTCGGATCAACTACTCGAAATCGGGTAAAAACCATAGATCCGGTCTAAAACTTGATTCGAATGACCCGCTTAACTCGGTGACCCGTTTCAGCTCTGAAAGATTTCTGTAGTTTCCGCAAAAAGGAGACAAAAACGTTCCTAGACGAAGGAAGATATCTTAAATGCAAAACATTTTAGTTAAAGTCAACATCTTGCATACTGCTGCTAAGCGAAAGATGATGACTTGGAGCGAAAAGTATCTGGAAACCTAGTAAGCGTTATTTACGTGGTTGCTTTTGAAGATAGATATGACCAGTTCTCTCTGCCAGTTCTTACTAGACTGCCCAGAACCTTAAACAAATTAAAAATGTATAAAAAGCTCCTCTTGAAGCGAACAACAAGTGTCTGTACTTTTTCTAGAAGTTTTATCGAAGGCCTAGTGGCCATATCAAAGGACAAGGTGAGAAACATATTGAAGTAAATATTTAGGAATATATGTTTATAACTAGCAATTGGAAGACAACAGGTTTAAAAGTTATGAACACACGATATTACTATCGCATGCAAGTTATAAAAGGTCTCAAAACCTACGCTGATAAACGAATGTCTCTGAACTATAGAGACATCATTTTCATTCAAAGAGTAGAATAAACGTGGTAGACTCTGAACGGATGGTAACTCTGAATGCAAATAATTTCTTGCGTTTGTCCTCGTCGTTGACAGGAATATACAAAGCATCTGCGGTTGAACTTTAACAACATAGGAATTTTCCTACATAGTTTCAGTTGAACTACAGACCAAAGTTTCTGTGTATTTGTCAGCGATGGGAACAAACACAAGAGATTACTTGCGTTCCGAGTCACTCTACGTTTAGTCTCTCCCACAATTACTCTAGAAATTTGCTCTGAACTGTATCGAGCAGTCGAGTATAATATTTTTTCTGAAGTTATTCCAGAGAATTTTAATACGTTCTTGAAGCAAGTGATGACGAAACGTAACCAATACATGAATAACATTAGAATTTTGACACAAATAATCGTTGAGGATACAAGACTTCAATACTTCACGTAGTTTTTCCGGTCCAACTTTATCGTTGATATGCATCTCGTTAGAGGATTGACTCTCATTCAGGATGTAATCTTAACACAAATACAGTCCATGTCCTTTATCCTAGTATCTTTAGCACTGCTGATTAACTATCCTTTCCTCTAATTATTAATGTTTTAACCAGATATGATACTCTCTCCACAGAGGAGATAATTAGCGTTTCGCAATATTTCATTCTTCTTGCATAAGGTCAATTTCAAATGCTTAACTTGTATACTACACACTCAAGAAACTAAACAGTTCAATAATTATAATAAACACAACTCAACTATACTTGTGTCAAGAGATCGTATAGGGTCTTGGCCTTGCAGGCGGCTTTATTTCAAGGATAGTGTCACTTACTTGGTGAAACGACTTCCCATAAACCCTTTTGATCTGACTGTTCCCCATTGGCAACACAATATTGGGACAGGGATGAAATTGCAATATTTCACCGGGGATTGAAGGCTAAGCGCTACCCCCTTAAGGTAGTACGACACAAGATCGAATGTAAAAAGAGCGAATACCAAAAGAGCGACCCCCAAAAGCGACTACAAATAGGGCGACTAACACAAAGACCGATTTACAAAATGAGCGACCAACTAAAGGAGCGAATGACAAAAAAGCGAACGAGAAAAGAGCGAGTGACAAAAGGGGTTGAATGACAAAAAGAGCAAATGACAAAAAGAGCGAATGACATAAAGGGTGAATGCCAGAAAGAGCAAAAGCCAAAAAGAGCGAATGACAAAATGAGCGAATGCCAAAAGAGAGAATGACCTATTGAATCGGGTCCTTTTGACACGATACCGACTCCACATGCATGATAAACTAACTCTATTATTATTATTATTATTATTATTATTATTATTATTATTATTATTA
>JAGDQP010009247.1:34265-59962 GCA_022664845.1 Lepisma saccharinum
TATTATTATTATTATTATTATTATTATTATTATTATTATTATTATTATTATTATTATTATTATTATTATTATTATTATTATTATTATTATTGACTATTAATTGTGACTTCAATAACACATATTTTTATAACTATAATCTCCATCATAAAACGAAAGATTCTTAAATTTTTATATTAGGTTTTTTTCTTCTTCAGATCTGGAAGCTCCCAGTTATTCGTTAGGAACCCCCTTTCCTTTGTTCTTTCTCACAAATAAATATACCTTCTAGCACAGGGCCGCACGAGAAGATACATTGAAAATTTCAAACGGCTGCCACTTGAAAGTTTTCGTTCGACCATGCTGATTTTCATGCACAACTAAGTTATTGTAAATACCTATTTTTGCACCAAGGTTTGTTCCGATCGGTTCATAATTGAAGAATTCTTTTAAAGTTCAAACGACCACCATTTTGAAACTTTTTTCCGATCATGAACCCATCCAAGATACTTAGACAACTAATTTTTGTGCCAAGTTTGGTTTTAATCCGTTAAATATTTCTCTCTCTCTCTCTCTCTCTCTCTCTCTCTCTCTCTCTCTCCCCCTCTCCCTCTGCCTTTCTCTGCCTCTCGAGGGTAGTTTTTGTGTCAGGTGGTGACGATCAGAGAAATTATATAGAAAATGAAACATAAGATTGCTACACTTATAAAATAATATTCTTACCTAAGTTCAAAGGATAAGTTCAAACTCAATAAATACAAGAATGAACTAAATTTACTTACGATTTATATTCTCACCACCGTGAAGTACAGTTTTACTTAACATTTGCTACTTAACGTAACACTGCTAAAAAGACCATTTATTGCATATATCAAAGTTACTATTACTTCGAATTAGTTGTTTTCAGGAATGAAATTCACCAAAAACTAAAGTGATAAAACTGAAGTTCTTCACAACTACAGTATCTTTACACATGGTATCGCAACAAAACGAATCTATAATTTCTATCATTCAGATATTCTGACCTCTTTGATATAATTACAGCCATCAAAGTATTCCTAATTTGTAATAATTTTGAGAAGCAAGTTAACATATCATGTTTATTAAAAGCATACAATTTCACCACTGAAAGATAGTTAGGGTCCCTCGTTATAATAGTGAGGTGGCAACATTAGACTCGTACGTAGTTAACCGCAGTTAACAAGTAAAGACTATAAAATCGTTCGATTGTAGAGGAAAATCGTGGCTATCTGCCGGTAACTGCACAGCATAATTTGCAGTGCTTCAAATGTCAGCGCTTGGGACATTCCAAAAGAACATGCCTCAATCTTCCCAGATACGTAAAGTGTGGTGGGGGACACTTTGCCACACTTTGTAAGAAAAAGACCAGAGACACACTTGCACACTGTATCAACTGCGCGGACGATCACTTTGCCAATTACCGTGGCTGCAAGTTTCTCCAAACTCTTCTCAACCAACGCAAGGCAAATGCTCAAGCAATATCAGTTCAACAAACCATAAAGCTATCAGCTACACAAACCTCAACCAAGACTTTCACATCTGCTCCAAATTCCTATGCTGGCTCAGTCAAACCAGTCGATAATTCGCCGAATAGCACTCCTCAGCCTGCACCTGATTGTACAAAACAAGTCTCCTTCACTGAATGAGAAAACCTCCACCGATAGCATCGACAATACAGGTGGCTTTTTCAAAGAACTCTTTGCCCTCTTCAAAGGCCTTCACATTGAAAAATTATTCGCTCTCATTCGTCATGCCAAAAATTCGATCTGCTGAAAGCACTGACGACAAGCTCATGATGTTAGTAGAAATTGTCTTAACCTTTTTACATGATGGTACAAAATAAATCCATTCCAACACGAAATTTGTGACTTGCTATCTGGAATGCTGGTGGCATCTGGGAGCAACGATGACATGAATGTTCCAGTACTTTCTTAATGAGCAAAATATTGATATTCTCCTTTTACAAGAATCTCATCTATATCCAACTGGTTTCTGGAAAATAAGAAATTACCAAATTCTTCGCATTCTGGTAGCAAATGAGGCACATCAATAATATTCAAAAATCACCTTCCAGTACAACCAATAACATCTCCAGCTCTCCAATCGCTTGAAGTCACTGCCGCAAAACTGCTGACCCAGGATTCGTCTATCGTCTTTGTTTCTGCATACAAACAGCCAAACACACATATAGTTCCTGCTGATCTGATTCAACTGCGTTGATTAGGCCATAGAATACTCATTGGAGGCGATTTCAACTGCAAACATCAATTTTGGTATTCTCGCAATACAAATTCTTTTGGAACAACTTTATCTGGCTTTACCGCATCTGGATCTTACTCCGTCAGCTATCACCACACCAACTTGCTTTCCACACAACGGTGGACGTCCAGATGTGCTTGATGTTTTTCTTCATAAAAATATCACAGTTACTGAAGGTCTGTATACTATGCACGGTCTCGCTTCAGATCACATTCCTGTACGTTTAGACATTTATCATCAACATCATCCACCTCGTCCTCACCTGCCAATGACACACACGAATGACTGGGATGAATATCGCCGCATCTTGTCTCATACCACTGACACCCGTATCCTGTTAATATCGAAGAAATTGGACATGCAGTTCAAAACATAACTGCTAATGTTCAAACAGCCTTGAGAATCACAACTTCTACTACTAGCATGCACAATACCTCTTATCTCTCTCCGACCAGCTTCGTACAAAACCACTCGTCGTACTGAAGCCCTTTACTCGCAAAAAAATGGCAAACCACTCGCAACTACCGATGGAAAACACTATGGAATTCTTTCAATTCACGTGTTAAAAACCGATCATTAAGGTTCCAAATAGAACAATGGGAAGCAAAGCTGAAGCAACTTGACCATCCAAATCATGAATTCTGGCAACTAGCCAGAACGATCTCTCATCCTCGTTCAGCTCCAAGTACTCGTCCAGTACACAGCCCTCATGGACTTGTTTTCACGCCCATAGAAAAATCTAAAGTTTTTGCTGACCTTCTCGAGCAATAGTTTATGCTTACTTTATGCAAACTTCATAATTATTATATAATGATCTACCCCCATTCTCACACATCCTGATCCAGCTTGGAAACATGCTGCGCCTACCTACTTAAAGAAGCTACAAATCATTCAAAATCGTGTTGCGAGAATAATATCAGGACATCCACGACACACTCGAACAGTTCAACTCCATGAAGATCTATCGATGCATACACTGAGTGACTACATTGACTACCACCTCTTTCTGGCTCAGAGTTAGGAACTACCACATGAAGTGCTTACTACTATTGGAACCAGTAATCAGCCTCGTTTTGTACACCGCAAGCCTCTTCCACAATACCCAATAATATTACAGCACCAGACGTTACCCAGGATAAGTCATTGACTTCTCTTAACTCACGATTTGTACAACTCATCAATCAAGACACTACTCATCCCCTTTCTTGAACGAATAACAGACACTACGTGCACTTAAGATAGCGCTCATGCATTTAATCTGCACATGTGTACCTCTACTGTTTTTTCTTTGAAAGCCTAGTCCTTTCCTCTCCTCTTCTCCCTCTCCCAACTTCATCCTCAATATTACCTGACGCACCAGCGATGCGACAGTTGCATCCTGATCAACGACATACGTATAACATCCTGCCCGTCTACATTCCATATGGAAGGCAAGGGCAACAACCTGAAACTTCATAAATTTAGCAACAGCCAAGACAATCTCTATCTCTCTCTCTCTCTCCTCTCCTCTCCCCTCTCGCCCCTCTCTCATCACCGCTCTTTCACGCTTACATTAACCTTCTCTACACTTTAAATCAATGCGATAAACTAGCAACGAACAAGAAAATATGAGTTAATAAGTAAGAAATACAGTATTTAATAAAGAATTAAATTGGCTATGCACTGTTATGTAATGCAAATGGACCTTTCTATTGGCTTAGATACTATTTCTATGTAGTGCAACTCTAATATAAAAAACTTCGTATTCAATAAATATGCCTATTGTCTAGAATACAGACGTTCGGGACATCAGAAAGTTACTACATTCTCAATTGTTTAAGATTTCAGTAAAATGAAGCATGATTAAATAATTAGACAGTGTTATGCATTACTAGACCAAGCGACATTTCTTAATTATTTTTCTATATGGCGCGTTCTGTTGGGGAATCATATGAACTATTTTAAAAAATCGCTATCAATGTATTGGTAACAGTTGCCAAGAAATATTCATAAAGGTTAAGTAAGTGCTCATGAACTGTAAACTGAATTATCTCAAAACGAATTTTTGGCGCTTGGTCTAGTGATGCATAACGCTGTCCAATTATGTAAGCAAAATATCTAAATTGCGAAACTATGGATATTATTCAAGCTCAAATGAAAAATTAACAATAAAAATATTCTAACATTATTGATTATTGGCCGGCGTTAAATGAAACTACATCTAGGTTTTAATATTATTGTAAGCTTCCTTACATTGTATAGGTTTTTCAAGTATATTTATTCGTAATAGCTAATCCTTGTACTCATTACCGAGCGTAATCTGATAAAGTAAAAATCATATCATGTTAGAAAACGCACAATTGTTGTAGTAGTTATAACTTATCCTACACCAACCCAGGACTTTATCTATTAAGATATCTGTCGGCTGATGTAAAAAGCTAGCAAATTGAACAAGTCATCATAAAATTATGACCAAATCATGTATTTTGGCATTCGCCCTTTTGGTAGCCGTTCTATTGGCAATCGCCCTTTTGGTAGTCGTTCATTTTATCATTCGCCCTTTTTGTCATTCGCTCTTTTCGTCGTTCGCCCTTTTTGTCATTCGCCCTTTCGCTAGTCGCTCTTCTTGTCATTCGCCCTTTCACTAGTCGTTCTTTTTGTCACTCGCTCATTTAAGTCGCCCTATTTGCAGTCGTTTTTCCGGAGTCGCTCTTCTGTCTTTCGCCTTTTTACATTCGATTTTTAGTCGCGCCCCTTCCCCTAAGGCGAAAACTTTTATCATCCGACTAAACATGAGATCAGTAAATAAAATTACATCAACAATGTTATTATCTCTCATTTAGTATAGACGAATTAAGCAAAATTTCGGGAAAAAATCAGCATACTATCTTCAAACCTTATTTTGTTCTTAAATGAAGGCAATAATACTTATTACTCACTCCTGTAGCGGGGCCTGAGTTCATTACACTAACAATAAGAAAAAGTAGACATATTTTTGCTTCAAAATTCGTTGCAATATTTTCTTTTAAATCTAACCAATATTTTCTGTATATCACAACCAGTAAATCTAACCGATTGGAAAGAACTTTTCCGATACTTCCCCTAATTTGTATACAAGTAAATGGTTCTCCATCGTTAAGCAGTAGTTATTTCTGACAAGTAGGTATATATCTTAGATGTCGAAAACAGTACCACAATCATTATTTTTTATGAAGACAAGTTTCAACGTACAACTGTAACGCCTAAGTAAGGGAAATTTGGCTATATTGGGCCATCGTCTCGATAGAGGATACCCTAAATAAATTTCCAACAAAACACTGGGCAGCAACGCTGTAAATGAAATGATCCCCTACTGAAAGTTTCTATCTTCATGACTGTCTGTATAGCATCTTATTTCAGTTGCATGTTAGTGTCGTATTGAAGCCTCTTTCAATGTTTGCTTGTAGGTTACCAATATACAGTATGTATATTATTTAAAAACTTGTAGGAAGTACATATTAAATGCGTTTATTTTTACTAGTTATTGGAACATTGGGGAAAATATCCCAATCCAAGTGAAATGAAGCTGTCGCTTGGATGCCACTGCAAGGAGGTAATGATAAATGTGTCAAATAACAGCAGAGGAGATGCAAATGTTGCCAGAACGTGATTATAAAAATAATTTGTGACTATTGTTCTCTAATAATATAGACAGGTTGAAGTCAATAGTTACCAATAATGGATCCTCCACTGCTGGATTAAGCTATTTGAGGGCCCTCGGTTATTCACTCCCGCCCGGGTTTAAAGATTTTGTTAGGGTTCCTGTTGCCTATCCTCTGTAGTAGTAAGGGTAACTGAGTTACCTTTCGCGGGCCCCTGAAAGAATGAGGTCCCCGGGCTGCAGCCCCTTTAAATCCCTCTTACTTCGGATTGGTCTTGATATCTAAGAATTATGGTTAATTACTGCTTAAAGAAATAGTCGAAAATCAAAGCAGTATGAAATAACTTATTAATGAATTGTTTTGGAGATTAAATATACGAGAATACTGAAGTTCTCATAGTTAACCGCATTCCAAAAGGATCAACTGAAACTAAACAATGATTCTGTGTGGTAAAGCTCATATCTAATGCGTAGACCATTGATCTGTAGTGTAACTGACTGGAAGGCTCGATTGCATTACAAATCTATTTAGTATTTGAGGCCAGACTCAAATGGGTTTAGTTAACCTTACTCGTTCACTCCCAATTTGATCCAAAGCGGACCAAAACTTCAATTCTAACACAGTGTTTTTAGATTTCGTTTTGCTGTGTAGATTACTTTTTAAAAATATATCTGTCTTAATTCTTACAAATAGTATGACTATTATTTACGTAGTGTGCCTTTACATGAACAGACTAGTATTTGCTTAACTCAGGAATTAAGATAAAAATATAGAACAAAATGGACGACAACAATGAAAAATTAAAAACTGAACGTCCATTTTAGATTAAACTGGAAACAAGGTCTGTTGTTTTGTCTTGTTTCAAACACAAATCAAGCGTTCCACATCGTTTCCAGTTCATTGGCGCCAACTCATTTATTACAGTTACGTATTGTGTAGTAAAAAGAACTAAACACAAATTACGGAAGCTCCCACCTTGTTTAGATATGCCTGTCGTGTTACAAGTAGCTTATTGAGAAGGGCAATCTTATAGTGTAGAAGAAAAATGTTTTCAGAACATCGGGAATTTCTTTTTAGGTAGATTTGATTCCTGGTTCACTGTACCCTGGTTTGATTTGAGAAGACTGCGGTCCAACCTTGTCCGATATGGATTATTCCAAAATGTTGAGCCGGAACCTGCCCGACGTTTCCGTCTTGAAATAAAAATCCACCCAAGTCAGAGCTAAACCAAATTGGATACAGGATTGAGTGATTTTTACAGAGGACCTAAAAGAAGAAATGGGACCAAAACTTTGTGTAGCGAAAGTTTGCTAAAATAGTTTGGAGATAGTCAAATGATCCTCTCGTTTGCTTCCCAACTTCCGATTTCTTATCAGTAGGGCCAGAGAACCGGTTAACTCAAACCGGTATTGTCATAGAACAATTGATAGAGACGAATAGACACACTGACAATAACAACAAAAGAAAAGTTATATCATTTTTTTTAAAAGATTATACATAATTAATAAATAAGAAAGAATTAAACTTTATAACATTTTTTTTTCAGGGTTACTTGCAGGTATTTTTTTTTTAACAAAACGTTATTCCTATTCAAAAGTTTTAGAATTTGAAGTAAAATCCAGAATCATTTATACCTAATCAATTTCATCTAACAAGGGAAGGTTCACTCAGATCACCTTGAAACAGAACATCAAATTTCGTACATAAGTAGGTCAGGTACAAAGAGATTACACACAAAAATTTAGCTGCCAGTTTGAACTGCAAGGTCTTTCAATGTTAGGGTAAAATGTGACGCGGTTTAGAGTAAAATCTCTACAGTTGTTGTCAAAAGTTCCGGAACGGCTAAATATCTCGGTTAGAATGTGTTTTTTTTTTTCAAAACTTGAAAGAGATAAGAATTGCAGAAAATGAACAGAGCCATCGGATGGGTTAGCCAATCAAAAGAAATGGAGATCAGTGTGGGTCACATGGATCCCAACTTTGATGCTTTAAATGGGACACACACACACACCACTTTTGAAAGCAGATTATGTATTTACAAACAAACAAAAATAGATCAGAATATGTCCTGCTCAAGACTAGGATATGAGTCCTGGGCCCTACAGAGCGGGAAAGCAGATTAAGGATACGAAGTGTTTAAACTCCGAAACGGCTAAATATCTCGCTAAGAATGCGTTTTCTCTGAAAATTTTAAAGAGAGAAAAGTTGCAGAAACTCAACAGAGCTATCGGATGGGTTAGCCAAACTAAATGGGAACCTAAATTTGATTTTTTTTTAATGGGCACCCCCACTTTTATTGCAGGTTCTGTATTGACGGACAGAATAAATCAGAAAATGTCCTGCTCAAAACTTTAGGATTTAAGTCCTGGGTCCTACAGGGCCGGAAAGCAGATTAATTATGAAAAATGTTAAAACTTCCGGAACGGCTAAATATCTCGGTTAGAATGTGGGTTTTTGAAAATATGAAAGAGACAAAAGTTGTAGAAAATCAACAAAACTATGATACGAGTGGGTTACTGAAATATGTGGAAACCCAACTTCAAATTTCGTACACAAGTAGGTCAACCACAAAGAGATTACCACACAAAAAAGCAGAACATATTTTGATTTATTTTTCCGTAGGTACCGCATGTGAAATAAAAAGTGGGGGTTCCCATTTTAAGAATCAAAGAGCTAACACGGGATCGCACGCATTCTGACTGGCTAGCCATCCGATAGCTCTGTTGGTTTTCTGCAACTTTTGTATCTTTCAAGTTTTCAAACACGCAATCTAACCGAGATATTTAGCCGTTCTAGAACTTTTTACAAGCATTTTAAAAATAGACCGCATTAAAATATTACTCTTTTATTCAATGGTTTTGCAGTTCAAACTGGCAACTAATTTTTTTTATGTGGTAATCTCTTTGTGGCTGACCTACTTATGTACGAAATTTGAAATTGAGTTTCGAGGTGATCTGAGCGACCCTTCCCTTGTAATAATCTATTCTTACAGACAAGCAAAGATCATGAAAGGGTGTTCTAGAGCGACCGTTTAATAAACAGGAATTCTCTCTCTAACCTAGGTGCTTTGTCAATTATTATTAGGTTTCCAAACAACCTTTCCCTGGAAATAGCCTTAGAAATTGATGAACAATATATTCCAGAACTGTTTAAACTTAATCGGTACAGTGTAAAGGCTCATCGTTGTAGATCAAAGACACAAATGCCAGTGCTGGTGCCTAAAATCATGCTTAATAATAAATTTCAATCAATATTAATAATGTTTTAAATTAAAATTAGAGTGTTTGTGAAATTGGGTATGAGCTGTGCGGAACATGGGTCATCTTATAAGATAAAAAATTTAAAAGTTCATATATGCTATGTGAGACTGTACTATGTGGAGCATAGGCCATTTTATATTAAGAAACGCTACAAGACAAAAGAAGTTGTATGGTACTGGAACAATGTGCAGCATAGTTCAATTCAACATAAGGAATATCACAAAAAACTGGGTATGAGCTGTTTGGGACTGGCATAATGTGTAGCATAGGTGATTTAAATCTGAATCATGTTACAAACTATATAGAATTAGATATGGACAGTTTGGGACTGAAATAATGTGCAGCATTGAATACAGTGTTTTAATTCAAGTCACAAAACAACTACGGACATAATAAAACGGATATGACAGAATGTCGAGCGTAGATCACTTTAATTTAAGATACACCACAAAAGGAATCTGAAATTTTACTAATTTCATTAATACGCAATTTATCATATTAAGTCAGTTTCTTTGTATGTACCGTGCATGTGTGTGGAGGAGTTGGGTTTATGTACATCCGAACCGTTTTTATTTTTTACATCTTTCCAGTCATTTGATAGCTTCTATAGTTATAAATTCTTTTAACTACAATTTTTAAACCAAAATGGGAATTAAATAATGGTGGTGCATTCATGAAAAGAAAAGTGTCATTTTAAGATACTAATACCAAGTATAAAGTCGTAATATGTAGGGGACAACAAGAAGACAGGATCAATATATTGACAGTGACATTATTGATTACAGGGAGAGGAAAATATGTTCTATAAACACGTGTTCAATTATGGAAGTTTCAAAGATACAGTTATTTTATAAGGCTTATAACTAAAATTTTACAAATACTAATAAATAAAGGAAAATTACCTTGTCCTTAACGTTTAATGACAAATCCCAAATTAGAATAAAAATTGCACACTCAACATCAAAACACTTTGCAGCTTGTTTATAAAAGATATTTTGCTGTTAGTTAAAGTTGGTTCAGGTACAAGTATCGTGAGCCCAAGTATTCTAAATGCAAATAAACACTGTCTCCCTCGTCGTTTATTTGTTTTCATAAATGTTACTTCTCATCCAGCTTAGCTAACAAAATGTCAAACCATATTGAGGTCAGGAAACCTTAGTAGTCAGTGAATGACACTGTGAACTAGTACACACACACGCGCTACGAATAACCTAATGATTTTTTTCTCAGTTGTAGTATGCAGATCATTACTTGCATTTGCGCATGCTCAAGAAAATTACAGAGATAAAGGGGTAAGAGTTGTGAGTGCCACCTGTGGCGTAAATATACAATTCTTTCGTGCAGCCGCATGTACATACAAATTAGTTACTCCACTTTCGTATGCGTCTCAGCTTATAGTCCTGAGAGTACGGTCCCGGACTTTAAACCAGCACCGGGGAGTTGTGACGAAGAAAGACTTCGTTTCATTCGGGGTAATAACTTTGGTATGGGAACTGCAATTTCGAGCATAAAATCATTTTCTTACAATGGTTAATAAATACAACATTTCTCAATAAATAAGATGAATAAAAACATAATGTATACGTTGTTGAAAATCTGTTTGTATTAGTAGGATATATATTGGAATTAGAATGAGATCTCACTGAATTTATAATGTTACCAATCTGGTAAAAGGTTCAATTACTTCAAATGACACTACATAACTTTAATAATTTATAGGAATCTTCTAGTGATTATAACATCGAATGTGAATGACAGAATTCACTGTTGCAAACTGAAATAAATGATGAGAATAATCAACCTTTTTGCACATTTCATCATTCACTGCTGGCAACACTTCGTATGAACTAACATGGATTTCTCTTTTACGATGTCTACAAAAATTGAGCCGAGAGAGTAGTTGTCATTTGATTCGTTATGTAAGAAAGTAAGGCTTGTTTCGCATGGAAACGGTACATATTTTAATATTGCAGTGTGGCTGAAGCCCTAAGAATATTTCCATGCATTCATTTGTCAACTTTGGCTCGATTCCGGTGAATTCGTAATTTTTTTTATGCTGGAATACGTGTTTAATCATTGACTATTGTTATCATGGAAACAACGAATGCTTAAGATACTTCAAGTCTTAAGATAGATTACCCATCATCGTTATGTTAAATTTGGCTGTAACTGCATTAGTCGATCCTACGTAATGCTGAAAAGCTTGACGACATTGGAAGTTGAGAAAATTCAGACCATCGTTTTCATGTGACATTTACTTAACAGAACGTTGTGGCAGTTTTGAACACAGTGCTACATTTGAAGTACCTTTAAAAAGAGTGAATTAACTTTAATGATTGTGCTTTAGGTTTCCAATATTTAGTTTTTACATTACTATTCAGTGTACTTACAACTAACTTTTAGTAATGATTCTATCTTGCTTGGATATTTCTTCAATCTTGAACATCTTACAAAATATAACATTAATTTTCTCTTAAAATTGATTCCTTGAACTTGCTTCATATCATCTTAAACACTCTCATAAGACGAGATTGGTTGCGAAGTTAAGTAGTTTAGTTTCTATGCACGAGAGAGAGAATCTGATATAAGAAAGAGTTAATTTAGTCACGAACGGCATCACATTGGTGGTTTGTTCACACGATCGCTCCGTCACAAGTCTGGTTCGGATTCCATCTTACTATTAAGCGAAGAAAGGCAACATGGTTACATGAACACCTTTTTATTTAATTGTGCTTTCGAATGGTGTAATGGTATACTATGCATTTTCAGCCATCGAATTCTTGTACTTATTGACTGCTGCGCCTCCGGTATGGTGCCTTCAAACTAAACTCTGGCCGACTCCCTTCCCACAGCATCTTTACTATCCCATCCCGGCCTGATTGCAAAAGAAGAAAAGTATACGAGACATCTTGGTTCGTGGTCCACAGCCTTAGTTAAATATTTGTCGTGTCCGAACTGAAAACAGTTTCTTTTTCATTTTGAAGTAATTTCCCTCTATCCCAATTTAAGATCCGCATATAAAAATATTTGTTTCCTTGGATGCCCTATCGAATTGTTCTAAACATTTTTAGAAATCCAATTCACAAAATCATAATGGTCCCTTTTAAGTTAGTAGAACGCTGTCGTTGCACTTGGGAGGTTCTGGGTTCGTTACCAGCTGACTGAGGTTTATCCTTAAACACAAGAGACAGATGTTATGATAATACCTTCAACTTGGATTGTAGATGACTCCTTCCCGCATTCTTTCCCCAACCCTATCCCCGCCTAAGCCAAATATTTCAAAAGGTCATTAATATATTAAGTTTATTTCAATTATAAATTTTCTCAGCATCAGTTCACAATTATTGAACAGCAAGTAGTAAAAGAAAACAATAGTTCTTAAAATTGAGGAAAAATCTTATCTGAGCACCGAGAAACAATTCTGTGATGATACCACTGTTATTTTCAGTGCACCGTTATTTCAGGGACACTCTGTATCATACGTAGTTAAAGCAAAGAGAAGAGAAAAATTAGTGATTCAAATTTGATGATGGTGTAGAACCACTTTAAAATATTACTAAACTAGCTGATTATCTCGCCCGTTGGTGCGAGGTGAATAAAATGCATGTCACCTCTTCCTCCCCCTGGGTCTGTTTCTTAAGATAGTCGTTGTTAATGAATCGATAGTCATGCCAAATTTGACCACTTGGAGGTAGTCAACCCGGCGAACAACATTGTAGTGTGGGTTGCCGCGAGCTTTGCTTTAAAATTTTCCATTGTTACCACCACCATTGGAATTTAATGGAGAATTAGATGGTCGATTATCTCTGAAGATAATAATTTTAGAATCAAAGTGATATGATAACTTCCCAGTCCGGTCCAGTGTCTAATCATGTGCGAAAAGTTATTTCAATCGGTCAAGCACTTTCTGTGGGTTGATACCGCAGTCACTTTCAATTTTAGATAGAGAGATTACAGATCATGTGTATTAGTAGTTCCACTAGTCGCCTTGTAATCAAGGAGTACTGTGTTCAATTCTCGCCAACTAGAAAGATTAAAAGTAGTGCAGTGATTTTGAACACTAGGTGTCGTCCGAAGGATGTAATCTCCATGGATAGATGGAGAGAAGGTTTACCTTACTCAAGGATATTCAGTTCATAAGCCTGCTTCCTACTAGAACAAATCAGCACCATCATCAGATGTAAAATTAGACATGCTAATAATATATATATTTTTTTTTTTTTTGCATGAACGTCTGGCCTTGTAATAGATTAATAACTAAAAAAATACTATATAATGCACACTTTAAATAAATTTTGTAATTTGAGGGACGACGCGTATCGGGGCAAGATGGCTAGAGTAGCTTTCGTTCCAATGTCACTTATTTTAGGTCTCTAATATCCAATACACCATAGTTAAAGTTATCTTCATAAACGAATAAGGATGAACATTGTATGTTTGTTGATAATAATAGCTTTATTCATTTTATTTCGTTGAATATATGAGAGAATGTACTTTTGTACATTCATAAACTCGACAAACCATTTTGAAGAAAGATGTAAGTATGTGTAGCCAATCAGGTAAGATCGATAAGCTCGTTGTCAAGGTAAAAACAACCAAGAACCAATCATAAACATTGTCCTACAACGATTAGGAAAAATCCAGGAATGGTTTTATTAACTAGGGATGGGTTCTCGATACTTTCGATACCACCGATACTTGGAAGGTATCCGTATCGGTCGATGCCTTAAATATTGAACTCGATACTTGTATATGTTAAACAGTTTCATAGTGTTTGCTCTGGTGTTTATCATGGGACACTAACTAATCACTCCAATATCGTTAAATAGAGTTCGATGCAGCACAACAGACATAACTTGATCGCAATAGAATGACAATTCTCGTGTTTCTTACAAAAACTTACAACATTCCTTTCAGTTATTAATTGTTTGCGCAGATTAATATATTGATATTTTTATTTTTATTCACTCATTAAAGTGAGCAAAATGTTAACAGTATTGTCGCAAAATTTAGAAAGGCAAACTCTACTATCAAAGTTGTCAACAATGCATAAAATTAACAAAACTCGTATTTTAAATAGAATAAGTTAATAAAGTCAAACAGTTTAGGGTAGGAAATTTGTACATTTGAATTTAATTTAATTATTATAATTATTGTTTATATTGTAGAATACAGCTCAGGAAAGTATCGGGTATCGAGTATCTAAGGTCTGAAATAAGTATTGCCATCGAGAATCGAGTATCTAGAAATTTTTGTATCGACCCATCTCTAGTTTTAACCAATAGAATAACAGAGTTCATCTAATTAAGTAACAGCCAATCAGAAAGAAGTTTAGAACTTTTATAAGAAATCAGACATATGTACATTAATTTGTTTATGGTTACGCATAATAAAATAAAAGAATAACTATACAAATTATAATCCATAGTTGTACAATCATGTTAAAATAATAGATTAAATATTATGTCAAATAATTCCATTTTGCCTATGTGGCAGTAGTCAGTGTGATATTTAAGAAGCTGTAGTGAATATTGGGTAATCTGTTACGTGCAGATGAAGCAAGTCTCTTAAAATCAAAGTCCCTCTTTTTTCTACCTAAAAATAAATTACTCTAAAATAGTTTTGTAGTCAATAAACAGTTTAGGATCCGGTTACACTCAATGACAGAGTAGAAATTCACTTGAGCTGGGTAATTTAGATCGACAAGCACTTGCTTAGATGGTACCACAATAGAATGTAGTCATACAAGGACTTTTCTAATTGGTCATCTTCGTCTGAGTTTAATAGAATTTTAAACGTCATTTATTCCTTGAGGCAACAATGACTGAAACCAGAATATGAGTGGGGTGATGATGTAGGAAAGAGATCCATCAGGACCTATTTTCGAAGCACCATCTCAGTATTATCCTTGTGTTACTGAGAACAATCTGAATAAAGCTTATTCAGAATGGTTACCGCGGAGATCGAACCCAGGACCTTTCGAACCGGAAGCATACGCTCTACTATCAGATCCAGCAAAGCCGACTGCTTGGTAAACATTCAATACAATGTACGCTATATGTTAATGAACTATTTTATTATTTCACGTACAACATAAAGTCATTAGTGCATTAAACAGATAGATCATTCATTATCACATCAGGGAGAGAAATCTGCTCTTTCAAGCAGATATCGTCCAGGTGATGACATTGTAACAAATATTTTCTAAAGTGGTGCAAATACTTCCATATTTATTCATACATTTTAGTCATGCTTAATGTAGACATGAAGCTTCTCTTTTTAATTTCGTTATTACGGGGGAATTATCTTATTTATACTTCACTAGGAATCTTACCTCAAAATGAGTGGGCATCTTACACTGATGTGTGGAGTAAGATGCACAGTTTGATAGGTCTTTTTAAAGACCCATACATCCATTGTGAATGCATGTAGCTTCATGCACTTCTGTCAGTAAGAGCATGAAAGTTCTATATATATTTGTGCACAGTTTTGCTATTCTGTTTCTTTTAATTACTACACAATGGCTCCTAGACCAAAATGTGTGGCATCAACCTTCCATTCACTACATAGTATTTGTACATGTCTGTTACACACCTCTCCAAATTTTTGTGTACAAAAAGTATCTGAAGTTCATGTCTTTCTGGTTGTATTTTTAATACCATTTGTGCATTTCTTTTTTTACACATTTTTTTTACATATTTTTTATGCAATACATCCTGATTGGATGCTCACTAGCCAATTAAAGGTAATTACATCTAACGAGAAATATGAAAGACTTAGGACTATAAAGTTAGGTGTAGAATCGAGATAGTGTGAGGTTGTTTTCTGAGCGAGGGGAGTGAAGCTAAGAGATGGGCGGGAAGAGGCACTTCCACCACATTAACTGGCATCATATTTGGAGGCCCTCTATACTGAGTATTGCCTTCTCATTCTTCCTTATAGGAAGAGAAAGCTATTAATGAGAAGCGCGTATAACAGATGAAACCTCCAAAATAGCTATCGTTGTTCGAAAAAACAGCTGTTTCGCAGAGAATTGACAATTGTAAATACTTGAAAATGTGCCAGATATGTCGTGCTGTACATTGTGGTCACACGACAGAAATATAGGTTACAAAAAGGTCACTGGCTGACCCACACTACTTGGTATAGAGGGACTCGAAAGTGGCAATGCATTAACTGTCAGTTTCCGGAGACTGATCGAAAAGTGTGGAAACAACCATATATTTTTAATTGCTGAAGGAAATGGAAAGCAAATACACAGTAATAGGTCCTGGGTGAAAGGTGCTACCTGTTGGAGGGTACGTTCCTCACAGCCGCCATCTTGAAATACGCCATATTGAACCTCGACTGATATTGTTTAAAAAAAATAGAAAGGGGTCGTGTAACATGTCATTTTGGGCTATCATTTTGAGGGAAATACGTTTCTGAAATCAGTGTTGCCGTAAATGTATTATTGTGAGAGATAAGAGTATGTTACATTAGTTTGGGCTTATGATGCAATAGCTTGAAAACACCCATTTTGTTTTGAAATAATGGATGAAATAAGAAACCTACAAATTATTTCTGATTATGGTGCCCTGTCCATATGGATTATATACATTTGTGTTTCATTTTCTTCAATATTTCAAAACGAATTGTTTTCAAGCATCGCAAGCCCAGCTCAATAATACATTTACGGCAAGACTGATTTCAGAAACGTATTTCCCGTAAACTTCTAGCCCAAAATGACATGTTACACGACCTCCTTTCTATTTAAGAAAATCAATCGTGATTCAATATGGCGAACTTCAAGATGGCGGCTGTGAAGAACATACCCTCCAACAGGTAGCGCTTTTCACCGAGTACCTATTACTGTGTATCTCCTTTCCATTGACTTTCAGCAATTGAAAATTATAAGAGTATTTCCACACTTTTGATCATTCTTCACAGACAAGAATCTGACTTTTATAGAATCGATATCTCCCAAAGTAATTGCGTTTGAGTTACCAAAATTTGTATGAGGTTATACTTTGACGTTCTAAACATGACAAAAGAAACAAATTTATACTTTTATTCTGCTTCATCAGTATGTGCGCTTGTAAGCTTAGGACTATTTGCAGAAAATTTTTAAATCCAGATTTAATTTAATCCACAGACTACTTCATGAATCATAGATTAAATAAATATAGCTTGTGAGTCACATTCTCTATTTATGTTCCATGCCACCTGGTGTCAGTTATACCGAACTAGGAATGAAGTAATGTTAGTAAACTATGCGCAATATCTACGCTTTTAATCTGTTGCACAACAATAAAGTGAAGTACGCGTATCAGAGGCTCAGTTCGCATTCCGTGCTTTTCTCAGTTTTTTAAAAGATTGAATGCAGAAATAATAATTACATTCTTTCACTATTTCAGTCGTAGTTAGGCTGTACGAACACCAGGTGGCATGAAAGTTAATTACAGACCGGACTACGCTGCCTATAACTATTTTATCTATGACTAATAGGTTAGCTTGTGGGTTAAGTTAATTCGGCGTTAAAAACTTCAACCAGGATGGTCGTGTAATGGGATTCAACCAAACTGCTCCCGAATACGAAGTCAACGCTCGCAGTATGAGTATACAGTACATATGTATGTCAGTTAGGCTTCTCGTCACACAAATAAAAATTAAGTTTCTTGAAAGTGGTATGTTTTATTTTTCTTACCTACCTTTTCTATACACATAATTTAAAAGTACCAAAGCAAAACTACGAACAGAACGTCATCTACAAAATGATAGAAAAGAAGTTTCATTAAATTCGCTGCAAGCATACAGAACTTATGTATACTTACGAATATAATTATAATAGCCATTCATTTTACGAATTTGCTTTAAAAACTCTGAATAATAGGCTTCAGTAATACTGGTGAAATCACAGAGAAAACATGTGTCAAATGTATCTAATTTTACACACAGTCAAAGAACATGTCGCAGAATGGGAACTGCATCAAAGCGGGTATAGAGGCACAGAGGTCTTGAAATTTGAGAACACTTCTATCCTATATTCCGTTTAAATTTGATATTTTACAACCACACTAAGCTCTGATCGATGCTTTGTTACAATAAAACGTTATATAGCCGCTGGTTGATGGTGTATGATTAGAGAAATTTAATTATAGACATATCGCCCACCCGCATCTGCTAACGGCGTTTACTTTATGTAACTATATAATATTGACCATGGTATTTGATCTTTTAAATAGTAATTCTAACTAAATATTGCTGTCAGTCAAAAAGCGAAATCTGTTTATTTATGTGTTGCGGTGGGTGTGTTTAAAACGAGAGAGCTTTCAAAGCCAATAACGAACGAAGAGCTGAATCGACGTATTCAAAAGAGGAACTCTTATCGCTTTCTTGTGTTGATAAATCTTTCCAACTATCCAAAAGTTTACTTAATTTAAAATAATATCTCTCTCTCTCTCTTTTTTCCTTTCTTTTCTTTCTCCTTTCTCTTTCTCTCGGCGTTTCTTCTCGAAAACTGACTCGTAATTCTGCTCAAATTTGAATATTTAAGAATATGTTTATCAACAAATATTTTACTAGCCAGAAAGAAAATAAATCTAAAAATTATTTAGAGTAATTACGGGACAAATACCCATAAGGTGAGATCAGCGTTACCAGGTGGAGGGAAAATCTGGACCACATGAAGGATAAATGAAAAAAAGAAGGAACAATATCTGGAATTTTAACACTTTCTATGTTTTAATGTCAGGAATTTTGAAAGTAAACATAGTAATTAGGAAATGTTAGCAAAATAATCAGGATTTTTTTTCAGTAATTTAAGATAAATATTGTGACGGGAACCTGACATTGGCGTTCAACATACGATACCTAGGATCTAAAGCTGACAAAGTTTCATTCACCCGAATGCAATACTCCCACAACTCAAAGTTTCCTGTATTGCGATATCAGCATTTGAAAGTTCGAGCTGCCGTAAAGACATAAGGCAGCAAGCAAGACAGAAGTCACATATGACTGGCGGTGACTTTGGAAAATAAAAGAACCGGAATCGATTTGGTTATATGAAAAAAAAATCATTTTTCAACATTTTTTTTAATTGTGGCAGTATTGCAGCCTGGGTGCGAAATTTAGGGTAATTCCAAATCAAGTGGTACAATGGCATTTACCGCACTATTTGTTATTGTTTTCATTTTCAGTATGCTGAAACTACATGTAAGAATATCTTAAATCTCAATTTTCGTTTTTCTACTTCATCCCGTTCTTGAGTTATGATGGTTCAAAGTTTCAAAATAAAATGACAATTTTGGGCACCATCAGACAACATATTAACTATAATATCTCGGTTGAAAATTGAGATATTTCAAAAATGAAAGTGCCTTCCTCTTCAGAATTGAATACAGTTTGATATGATATGTCACATGGTATATTCACTTAAAATTTTGAAATAAAATAGCATAACTGTTTTCAAAATTATGTTGTGCATGCATGAACGCTTTTTTTTTTTTTTTTTTTGGCGAGGGTAAATTAGTGTTATACTAGTCAGGCCAACAAGAATAAAAAGGGGTTCAGCTTGTAATATGAGTTAGTTTAGTGATTCACACAGATGAAGGAATGAAATTTCTATACATATTACAACATATTGGAGCATGAATGTGTATGTGTGGTGTACGCGCGCATAATCAGGATTGTTGTGTTCTTTTTAGAGAAGGGGTTCGGTATAGTAATTAATCACGGAACTAACGTCACTCTACCACTGTGCCATCTGTTAGCCTTATGCTCAAGTACTTGGTGAAGAACAAGAAACCTCTCTAAAGCCTTGGATGGTAGTTGCCGTATTAGTGTAGATAGTAGTACGTCGGATCGATGGTAGGAGGTGGGGGTTCAATTCCAGCCCAGGCCATTTCTTTTCTTATCTTTTTCTCAAATACAATTTCATTTATTTTTTTATGTTATTTACAACATTTAACATACATATGGTTCTCTTGTAAAACAAATTCAATAACATATTTTCTTTCACACTGCACTATTGCAGAAGATTTCTCAACCATAATCTTCGACTATATACAGAGAATTAACCATGAAGTGGTGATTTAATGGACAACATACTTAACCAGAAATTGGGAGATTCAGGTTCGAGTCCCGGTCACAGAGGTTGTTTTAACATTTATCCAGAATGGTACCAACATTCAACAGTTTCTACTTATTTGATTCTTATACAGTAATATTTTTATTCTAATTTGCTTTAATTTTCAAAATTTAACAAAACTTTTTATCGGTAGTTAATTCAGAATGTCAGTTTCCAATTGTTAATACACAAACAAACAAATAAAAAAAATAACTTGTACGAATCTTGGTTAATTCTCGCAATTTCCTCTTATTTTAATCATGCTAACGATCACATGGAAAACCACTAGAGTGTACAGTGTACCAATATCATAATTTTCAACTGTTACGTTGTAATAGTAATTACATTCACCAATGAATCACGTTTCTTTCAGAAATGTCTAAACTAATTCATATTACACGTTGAAGGCCTTTTTATTCTTGTTGACCTGATACTAATCCACCCTCACCAGAGCCAGAAAAAAAAGCGTTCATGCATGCGCAACATAATTTTGAAAATAGTGATCCCATTGAGATCCCAAGTTGAAACTGTGCACGGAGCTTTCCGAAATATGGACAAACCATTACAATTTTTTAAAAAGAAAAATAAATCATATAGTGTTTTGAGATACCGCTTTTCAAAGTTCAAAAATTTATAACTTAATTTAAAAAGGTTAAGTGAGTATGCTGTGTGATATATCATATTAAACTGTATTTAATTCTGAAGAGAATTGTGCTTTTTTTCTTTTGCAATATTTAATTCTCAGTTGAGATCTTAAGATCTATCCGGTGGCATCCAATTGATTTTTTCTATACTTTGAACCCCCAATACTCAAACACGGGTTGAGATAAATAGCTAAGATTTTATATATGAGCTAAGTTTTAAACACTAAACAAGTATATGAAATTTTAACAAAATTGGAAAATGTAAAGTTACTTTTTTTTAAATTGGAGTATTTGATATGAAATGACCCTTTAGCTACTACCGACAAAAACAGAAGCTTTAGCCACCTCACTCAGTGTTGTCAGGTTCCCGTCTCAATAGTTTCCTCATAATAATGAAAAAGTTTCCGATTTCTTATTTAAAAATCCCACCTCCTAAGTTTACTTTCAAAATTACTGAAAATTGAAACAAAAAGTGGCAAAAAGATTGAACGAAATGTCTAGCTTTTTTCTCTTTTCTCTTTTACCATTCATGTAACCTAGTTTCCGGGTAATTTCCCTCCACTTGGCAACACTGACCAACACTGTGTATTGTTACAAACCCACTGTGGTTTCTTTATCATTGTTTTAAAAAATCTCGGGTATTTTTTGTAAGTTAAGAGAAGAGAATAGATCACGACGTCCGTGCAGAACCCTGAGTAGAATTTTATTGTAAGAGTTATGTGAACCTTGTGTACTCAACTCATAGTGCATAACAATCTTCACCTTTGGTTTCACCCTACGGTCATCTCACCTTTACACACGGGACAGATAGCCTGCTATTTTCCGTGAGAGTTGACCAACTACTCTAGACGCATTTTTCCATTGATCCTTCGACTTTACGTAGTAATTGTAGCTTTTAACACTTATGTAAGGTACATTTTCGATTGATCATATTATTGTTAGGCATACTGTTATACAGGGTGGCCAGAAAGTCCCTTTACACCTGAACTAGACGCGTGTAACAGTGTAAGATAATTAAGATTTGAACCTCCCATCCTGATCATTAATTGATATGGCTACAGTGCTCCTCACGTGAATTGCAACGTGATTGCTGCGTAGGTGCTACGTGGCTGCCCGAGTAGGAAAATAAAGTGTGTTCGTTGACCAGTTCATTGTCTCGCCTTTCTCTGTTTGGTGAAGAACAATGGCAGATACCAGGGTCTTCACTTTGAAGGAGCGCTTAGTGATAAGTGTGTGGGTCCATGAATGGAAGCACAACAACGAAATATGACACAGGTGATGGATAGGTTTGGTAAACGGTTCGGTAAGGAACCACCAAGTCGTCAGAATTCGATCACTTTTCAGAAGAAAGCTTTTCGCTTGGGAAGTGTTTTGGGTCCCCCCCCCCCCCCCTTCCCGCTCTGGTTGTTCATCAACCAGAACAGAAACATGTGCTGAAGTTAGTGCGTCAGTGATGTGTTCACCCTGCAAGTCGACCAGAAAGCGTGCTGCAGAACTTGGAATTAAAAGGAGCACAATCCAACTCCACATGAAAATGGACTTGGGCCTGTAAGCATTCCGGCCAATGGACATCAATGAACTAACATGTGACCCCGCGGCTGCTAGAGCAGATGAGTAAGGGGACATGGAGGCTTATCAAGCTGTACGGGATTCAAGGTTGCGTCTTTTCGGCGTCCATGAATATAGTCGTCACAATAAAAAATCCCTTTCGGTAGGCCTACAGGCTGAGGTAGATTTCGAAGTTTCGCTGGGAGCCGGGGCTCGCCCCCCAACTTCAGTGCTTTTGAGAGGATGCGCCTCCTTTATCTTAACCAAAATCTCCCTGCAGCACTACACCACCACGGAGTACATCTTCACCCTCCCACGGTTGGCTGCGCCCCCAAAGGGAAGATTTGCCTCATTTATTGTAACCTACTCTTGGTCATACACCTTCATTGAAAATTTCGTTTCTCTACCTTCAATAATTTGGAAATTGGGTTTTTAGGGCGGCCATTTTGGATCCAAGTTGACAACTTTTTGAACGTTTTCTTATTTTGTCGTGACCTACTTGTGATAGTACAACTTCATTAAAATTTCATTTATCCCGCTCAAACGGTGTGCAAAATGGGATTTTGGGCGGTCATTTTGGATCGAAGATGGCGACTTTTCCCAAATGTTGTGATATTTCCCTAAGCTACTCGTCATAATGCACCTTTATGCCAAATTTCGTATCTCTAGCTCAAACGGTGTGGAAAATGGATTTTTAGGTCCACCATTTTGGATCCAAGATGGCGTCTTTGAACTCATTAGGTAACATTTTCATAATCAGAAAGTGATGTTGTACCTTTATGCCAAATTTGATTTCAATAGCCCCAGTGGTTTAGGCTGTGTATTCTATACAACAATGGGTTCGGCGGCCATTTTGGATCCAAGATGGCGACCGATTTTGCTCATTAACGAACTTAACCGAGCTATTAAGCCTAGAAACAACATATAAAAATTTGGTTCAAATATCTTCAAAATTATGGCCGCTAGCGTGTTAATATATAAATATATATATAAATATACACTTTCATATCGTACCGATCTCAATAGGTATATTTTCTTCGAAATCTACCTAAAAAGTAGGGCGTCTTCCCCGATCCATTATATGTTATCGGGTATGTGCGTCTCTCACAAGGAAACTCTCCTGCGGGACAAGAAAATCAGCATAAAATTTCTTCCACAGTGCTTTGTTTATGTGTTAGGAATTCTTTCATTATTCATTGATTTACAACAACAATAGTTTATTTCATGCATATTATTAAAGCGATAAGTTTATTTCACCTCAACAATAAAAGTCAGTTTCTAGGAGATGTTTTTAGTTTTCGAAGTCACCTTTTCTTCTCGAATATAAATGTCCTGAATTGTTAGTAAAATATGTTCCTGACCCCTCTGATGACCTGCCCCATGACAGATCACCATGAGAGGTCGGGGTATTTCACTAACAATTCAAGACGTGTTCAATATATCGGTGCGGGAGATCGTACGGAACAAAGCACTGGCGTTTATTCTTCGCTCCTACCAAAGTCTGTTTTTGACATTTAATCTCCAACACTAGGTTGCTTACATTACATTGGGGGAACGGCAGGAAGGGAGTCGTCGCCTTTGGAATAAAACCCGCTGGAGGAAATCTCAACGAAATTAGATTGCTTATCTCAGTGTAATGAGGCCTTAGGCGATGAGGGCCTACAGCATATCAATACACTGTAGTCTACTTCAGAAAAGACTTATATGGTTTCTCAGTACAGAATTATTTAAGATCTTGTACTGAATGGACTACAGGAGGAGGCGTCTACTAGGCCCGTCAAAACTCCAGTAGACGCCTATGAGATTGAACTAACTGTGAGATTTTAACGTATTCTGCCTACTTAGCAGATGCTAAGAAAATAAATGTATCTCTTACTCTGTGTTTTCCATTATGTGAAGTCAGAAAAACGACTCCTCGCACGTATTTCTCTGTTACTTTTATATTTCGCCCTACTTTCCTGTAAAACTTCTTGCAACATTTTTCCTTTGCTGTTTTAAAGGTTATTTACTGCGTTGACTTGTATTTCCTCTGACGCACAGTTCCTACGGGCTGCTTTTCTTACAAGCGTGTGTTCCATGTGATTTGGATGAGTAGCTAACTGAAACACGTGTTTTATTGCGTGTTCTAAGTGTTAGCTATTTTTAATGTCGAGAAGTCGACCACGTTACCCCTGCACCATTCTACCAACTATAAATATCATGGTCATATAACTAAGTTCAAGTTTAGAGTTGATATTTGGAAACAACTTCCTCTCCTGTAAGTTATTTACTCCAAAATGCACGTCGAAATTTATTTATTTTTGTGAAAGGTCCGATCACGAACAGTTTTAAATTTCCCGCAGAAGAGTATTGAAGATTATGGAAGTACACTATCTCAATAGCGGACTATATTAAAATGAACACTGAGAGCTGAATGATGTTTTCTTTTAAAGTACAAACCTCTCTATAGCGGACGAGGAAAACAAATGGTGCTTGTCTGTAAAGGCTTCTGCTTAACATATTTATATTCAGATTAAAAACAAATCTTAATACGAAGGAAAATAAAGACTTCTAACTCCCTCCAATACTGAACTATTTCTATCCAATATAAATGTATGTTTTTCGCGGGCTTGAATCCTGCTCCTTATTGCCTTGAGAAAAAGTACTATACCCTAAGGTTTATTCATCTCGTCTTTTAATGGAAACAAACTGTAGTTTCTAGGCAATAGTCTTCAAACGAAGTGATTGAGCACTTACTCGCTTATTGCAATATATGCAGATCGGAATAGATCACGATTGGAAGCAAGAAAATCATGTTTTGTTACGGGATAGAGTTTCGTAGAACATAGATCGCTTCCAGTGAATACTGTCATGCTCATCACCACAATAAACAAAGCTCTGTGGTATTTTGGTTAGCGTACTCGACTCTCACTACTAGGTTCGTGAGTTAAAATGCTGGGGATCCAATTTTCTTTTTACACGCTCTATACTAACTTGCCCTGTAATCATCACTGGTACCAATCTTATAATTGATTTTTAATTACTTCCCATCATCCTATTTCTTTACAATGTTGTAAATTTGCTTGCTTCCAATGACAATACAATATTCAATCATTAGATATACGACAGAATAATCAACATGCACGGCAGTGCATGAGCCAAGTTCTTCACGTCAGAAAACGTCAGCACTGCCAGAAGCATGTTATACAGGAACAAGAGTTTATGGCAAAATCGACGATTTGGGGGCCCCGTAAGAAAAAAGATGTTAAAGATAGGAATATGA
>JAGDQP010009248.1:0-32503 GCA_022664845.1 Lepisma saccharinum
TGCTGTTGATATGGTTCTAAAGAGTATCTGGTTGTTGACTATCATTTCGAAACCAATATTGTTGATTTTATTTTCCCATTCCTTTATTTTCTTTAGAACCATGTATGGATCCGCTTTCCATAATCCCATTCCAATCGCCGGGATCGTAATTTTCTTTCTAGTGTCTCCCTGCACAGCCGACAGCAGCTCAAGCGTCAAATCCAAGTCACTTAGGAAGTTCTCCCTTGATGATTTAATATGCATGAATCCGCATCCATACCTATTTATTGACAAATATACTTCAAGATTTTGGTCTTCACAGATCTCTATTTTCTCCTTTCTCATTTCATCCAAATTAAATTGATCATGTGTAAGGGCTACCAATTGGGCCAATCCCCTAGGGAATGTTATGAGTTCCGGATTTATGTAGTGGATAATAATTTGGTTGCTTTCTTCAAAATTGATATAGCCAAATTTTATTGAGAGGTAGTTTTCCGTTTGTTTAGTATAGCTGCTTAATAACCAATTGTTTATAAATTCTATTTTTTTATTTTTGTTATATTACAATAATCTATTAAGATTTCTTTTTTGTTTGCACGGAGGTAGTTTCCTTTTTATTTTAGGAGTCTCGACTTCAACCTGATTATGGTTAAATTCCATAATCAAATTTATCGATTGTTCTTTGCAAGCTTAACTTGTACTGAGAGCAATCTTGCTGTTTTCCCCCGCACTTCTTACCCCTTTGATGGCATGGTACACATACCTTTTTATCCTTTTCTTTGCATTCATTCTTCTTGTGATCCTTTTCCCCACATATTCCACATCTTGCTTCATTTTTACAGTAGTTAGCTATGTGCCCATAGTCAAAACATTTCAGACATTGCGTAACTACAAGGTAATCTTTAACATTTGTCACCTCGTATCCGATATAAACTTTTAGATTCTGTAGCAGGATCTGCCTTATCTGTTTCGGCATGCCTTATCTGTTTCGGCATATCTGTTTCGACAGACATCAGTAAATCCAGAGATATGAAATTTATCAGGATAAACTTACCGCAGATATTGAACCAAATACTACTATGCCACATAATTCCATACCAAGAATGATGTCGCAAACACAATAAGAAAACACAGCAGCTAACAGGAAAAGACAATAGAAAAAAGAAAAGAAGGAATACTACACAAACGTCCCACGGATGAAATAGCAGAGCAAATCAACAAAAATCTTGGGCATTGAAGTTTCAAGAACAAATCAACAAAAATCTTAAGCAACAACTAAAGCAAATAAAATCTTCCAACCGCCTCTCCTTGTTCCTTCTCCTCCAAGACCTCACCTAAAAAATTAGCAAACGGTCGCTAAACTCAACTAAACAAACACAACTAGAAATTGGCGAGGATTTCTCCCACCAAAACTCCCTTCTCTGATCTTCCGGATGCTTGCTGGGATGCGGGTCGGTGGGTCCTTATCCAGATTCCGATTAAATCCAAAGTAGCATAGGCACCACAGACACTAAAGAAATCATAGGACGAAAGTAGCCCAAAGGGGCTAGAAGTCTCTCCCGCCACTTCTAGCCCCTTCCAGTCGGCAATTTTAATTATTTTGCTTGCTTGCCGACTGACCACTGTTCATCCTCGTCAGACCTACCGCGCTCATCTCATCATCATTAGCAGCAATGATCGTCTTGGTAAGACCTTTGGTTCCTCCCCGGGGCTATTATTTCTATCTTTTCGTTTAAGAGAGCATTAATTTTACTAAAGTACACAGAATTCGTCGAAACTCTCTTCTTTCGATCTATCAAATTAGCCATCACCATGCCATCTTATTACTAATTATGAATTTTCCTTGCTTTTCAGGAGAATTCAGAGAACCGAGACTCTGTTTTCTAAACGATAATAAAGCTAGGGATTTGACATCTGCACCCATCAAAGGGGAAGGAAAAGCTCTACGCTTTCCGCCACTGCATTTTGAAATTAACTCTCACCTCATCAGAGAGGTTGCAACAGCGGTTGTATTGCAAAGCGTATGTGTTTCCAGACAGGGGCACAGCACGTAAATAATTAAAAGCAAACTTTGAATTTCCGAAATATTTCTGTCTCTACGACAGTGGACAAAGCGAATCGATATTTGACTCTCTCTACGACAGGTTCCAAAGAGTATATTTTATGTGTCAAGTCCCACAATTCTGAGTGTCTGTGTATGAGTATGGCTATGATAATCCCCGGATGTCACGTTTTAGAAAGAGGACATCCCTCGACGATCACCACTTCTAAGGTAAATGTCGTTCCTTACTCTACGTGGGAAGACAGTTATTGGATTGCTTTTATTAATGTGTTTTGTTTGAAACGCTGATTATAATTGAATAGATTCATTGGGTCTCATGAGAGCGACCAGCGCATCAAAGCACGAGGCTGAGTTTTGTTTGAAGTGCAGCCGACTTGTTGATAGGGTTTAAATTAGGCCGTTAGCATACACAAGCGAAGTCTGTGAGCGTGTCTTTTGTCCCCAACTTTTTCTATTGGCTTTATTCATGATTTCTTTTATCACCCTAAATGTGATTTATGGTCTGTATATGTGTGACGCCCTGAAATAATTTACAGAAATCTATTTTTACAAACTTAAAGCATGAAAAAAAGGGGGAGGAATCTTAGCCACATCAATCATCTCAATTAGAGGAAACAGTCATTGGATCCATATTAATCTGCAATAAACAGAATTGTCTAAGATAAATTACTTTTGTCTAATTTCTGCTGAATCCTGTTTGCCAAAGGTTCGGGGAGACGTTTTATGTTCTCTCGATTTGTCACTTGGTATTTTTGTGTGGTCGATTTCTTTATGTACATTAGGTATTCAAAAGCTATTATTTTTACTTTTATTTTATTTCTCTTCCGCGGGAAAGAGTGGCGGATCCGGGCAACTATCTTTTCTATTCATTTTATGAAGTCACACCTGCTAAGTACTCTGTTCACTTAACCTTGCAACACGGATGTCCGTATCGAGTTTCGGATTTGGGGCATTGACACATCATCATAGTCTTTCTTAATTCGTTCGTATTTTGGGGGATTTTTTCGGTTACCAAATGATAAGTCTTATTTTGGTTTCTTTACTCTTCATTTTGGAGTATAGTGAGAGGAGAGAGGGAAAACAGAATCATAGAAAGAGAGAAGAAATTGCTGAGTTATACATGAATTGAAAGAGTAGGGCCATTGAAACTAGTCATATAATAGTCTGATACTAATACATATATTGGAGGGAAAACAAATAATAGACAGCACCACGGCATGCTTGTCTCTTCAAATCCCACCCTACCTCATTTCCAACCATGATTCTTTGCTCTCTGACGTGGTTATCAGTCACTATGCAATAAATATTGAGCTGTTAAAAGGAGCAGCGTAATCAACCTTCTATATAAATTTGCTATAAATACAGTTGGTTACCTGAACCTTTACGGTAAAAGCTTTTCGTCCCCGATTGCCAGTAATTTCACCGTAAAATTCCGGTCTTTTTGAGTGTGTATGTATTAATTTTGTTCTTGAATGACTCTTCAACAGTTTTGTAAGTGGTCAAGGAACTAACTGATACTGAAAGGTAGGTACCTAAGAATCCAATGTAGCTATTGTTCATAATGAAAGTTAAGAAATTGAATGTAAACTCTTCCGGATCATTAACAATTGTTATTTATTCAAATCTGTCCACTCTTTAGTTGAATTCTTCATTTCACTGGTTGTCACAGTACAATACTTGGCACGATCCACAGACAAGGCAAGACATAGTGCAAGGGTTGTCTACAGCTACAAGTAGGAGTACTGCATCCTGTAGGGCAATTGCAATGTATTATTTCCAAAAGCATGTTCGGTGCAGCGTTTACTTAAGATATTATGGGTACAAGTTGATTATTTTCAATTCTCCATTCACAATCCAATATATTGATTTCATCTGCCATCCACATCTATGTTATGATATGATAGTAGCCTATACCCTAACACTGTGAAATTTGGTGGCTGATTACAAAAAGCGATACCAAAATTACTGCACTCATGCCAAAGCGACCATAAAGGTATTATCCCCATTTACGTCCACTTAATGAATATATACGGGATATTTTATTGTACGCGAAGGGAGGGGAAGTTTTGCCTCTTATGCTGTTATAAATATATTTTAGAAGAGCGTATGACAGTGTTTGTAACTCTTTTGTATTTTCGGTCCTTAAAAATGAACTTTTCAGAGCGATTTATAGACATGATCCCTTAAGTATATAATACACGGTATGTCAAACTATCCATCAATATTGCCTCTTATGCTGTTATAAATATATTTTAGAAGAGCATATGTCAGTGTTTGTAACTCTTTTCTGTTTTTGGTCCTTAAAAATGAACTTTTCAGAGCGATTTATAGACATGATGCCTTCGGTATATAATACATGGTATGTCAAACTATCCATCAATCGACTAATAGTCCCTAAATGAAAATCAACACAGGAGTTTTGCATGAGTGCAGTTGTGTTCCGTTATTTTTAGTTTGGCCATGGTTCCTTTCGTTATTGCAGCATATAATACACTAAACTCACAGAACAATAAGAAGTGTATCTTCCTATACTGTGCATAGTATGCAAAATAGACTTGTCCGCCGAGTCAACTCGTCAGATGGTAGCACGAGAGTAAGATCACTGATGCCGCCGAGGAAATTATTGGCGGGAAATTATTAATTTTCATTGGCCATTAATTAAGGCAAAGCCGGGTTTAACCGAGTACTAGGTTATCTCGACTTCTACCGCAAACGCGATAAAATCAATCCTATTAATAAGTTCATTGATATTTTAATAGCTCGACACTTCGAAAACTACAAAAACCGCCATGATACGCAGGATAATCCTCAACGTTTCTTGGTGATTATCACATTAATCTACATTAGGAGCTCAACGTATTTTTATTAATTATGTTACATCATTTAAAAATATTATATTCAATTCAATTTTACGTTTATTTTCTAATTATATTTTAAATTAATTGATGTTTAACTAAATTCGGTTTAGTTAGGTTTGATAGCATATTAAGTTCAGATTACATTCGATAAAAATGCTTTCCAAAAAGGAACCGAAGTGAATATAATGGAGCAGCTCCAAAGTATGTTTTAGCTCCTGATTTTTTATTTTTCCTTTTTCAAAATAAATATTGATTGAAATTATTCAATTACTTTTACCAGCAATATCACAAAATCTCAGAAGTTTTGCAGCACACCTGTTGAGAATCACTGATCTAGAGTCTGCCGCTATTCAATTGTATTATGATATACTGTGAAATCTGGCATACAACAACTATCCTAACCTATAGGAATCTTCCTAGATTGCTGGCAACATACTTGTACACTAAATTCTTCGTGTAATATTTTGATTTTACAAGAAATGTTAGATTAGTTCACAATAAAGTAAGGGTGCCTTTCAGATACTGCCCCGGACAAGCAATCACCCTGTTCACTACATCATTTCGGATTTGATTTCGGAGGACTATAAACCTTAAGCATAATTAAAGGAAACTAATTAATATGTTAAACTATACTAATCCAATCTTCCACTGTTTAGAATAGTGCAGCATAAATGGGATGATTGCAAGAAACAAGGAATCTTATTCTAGTGCTCGTTTCTGAAATAACTTCGGTTGAATGCCGAGCCGGATCTAAAAATGCTCAGAACATTGATATTCTAAAGTTATAACAGGGGGAATTAGTACATTTTCTCTAATTATTTTCTAAATATTCCTTACTAAAATATTGAAATATAGTGTAAGAGTGATTTCAATAGGTTGTGTAATACTTTCAACGCCTACATATTATTAGGCCATCGAACAGATTAATAAAATAAATTTAGTACATAATAAATTACAGCAACAAAAAGATTGAACTTGAATCCCAAAACGAATGTTAAATAGAGTAGGATAAAGATGAAATGTTTTACAAACACCCACCTGCAATATTTTTGTACATAAACGCGTTGTTATAAGGAAGTCCGTAATCTAAACATCCTGGATTGATGCAGGATATGGTGCAATATTAAGGGGCACATTTATGAATAACCCCCAAGAGTGGGTGGCTCCCAGGGGCATTGAAATGTTATATTCATGGGAGCCACCCACCTCTTGGAAGTGATTCATAAATATGGCCCTAAAAATCCTTGCTTAATTTTGATCTATGGATCAACAGTGTTTTTGCAACTTGGCATAGGTGTTATAGGTAAGAATACCCATCCTTTCCACTACTTTTTTACCATCTGGTGTCAGTCCAGCCGAACTAGAAATTGATTAAATCCAGTATGCAATAATTGTTTCTGCATTCGATTTTTAAAACAAAAAGGATAAGGAACGCGACTTTCATATCTCATACTGCAGTTTATTGGCCCGCAATAGATTAAAAACATAAAAAAAAAAGATATTGTGCATCGTTTATTAACAAAACTTCATTCCTAGTTCGACTGAACTAACACCAGATGGCATGAAAGTAAAGGAAAGTATGTAAATTCGCTGCATATATCTCTATAAATATTTTATCTATGACATGTAGATTTCATCTCTAGATTAGGATTAAAAAGCTTTGTGCAACCGGGTATAAGTGGCATAAAATTAATTCGAAATTGTTTAAAATGTGTGGTGTACGTTGATAACGTAACAATTCTTGTACAATTGAATCAGGAAATACAGAGAATTTTCAAAAGCTAGAAATATTAAAAATACGTCCAGCATTACCCTCAATCCTAAGAAAATACAGGCAATGAACTTGAAAACTAATTTAAACAATAATCTGATGCAACAGATAAATACTTGCCAACATTTAACTATATAAGGTTGGATTGGTATAGTGATTTTTTAAGCATCATTGACGATGCCGAAATGAATATTAGAATCAATCATATATACGAAAACTTATAATAAATGTTTGACATCCTTATTAGATAGATCCAAATTCTTAAATATATACTTATTCAGTAAAATATATTACCGACTACAACTTTTTCCAGTCTCTAAAAAGTTGTGGACGCAAATACATAAATATATATGTTATTTTTTATAGTTTAACCAACTACTGCGTAAAGTTCTTTATCAATAAAATAGAAGATGGTGGTATAAATTTAAAACATGTACAATACCAAGCGAGAGCATTATTTTCACATAGAATACTACAGGTCCTTTGCATATTTACTGAGGCTTTCATGCTTTATTACTAGCTATCAGAAATATACCTAGGTAGATGAAATCACACCTATAGAGATACGCTTAATAAGAGCCCAATGCAACATTTCGCTTCGGACATATTAGATTTGGCTTATGCCGTTATTGGTGCGATTCCTATGGAATCTTTCACCGTAAAATATTTTTATCGTATTATTTTCACTTCGATCAGACAAATCAAAATATACAGGATACGGCAAAGAATGAATAATTGACCTTAATATGTCAGAATATAGTAGTTTTAAAATTTAATTCAGTATTACATCACCATATGTTTTTACAAATTCATAATTTAGAATATTTTGGCTACAATTTATATAAGAAAAACATTCGAGACTCTGAAGCTAGCAGTAAATGTAAACAAAAAGAAACATTCACAATCAAAATGATTGAATGCAGTCACAAGGAAGCGCTCTGGAATAAATTTAAGATAATAACGGGACGCATTTTGCGCATACATAAGAAAGACATGACATGTGAAGTGGTTTTCTATAAACCGGCATACAGAATCTTCCCGCCGGCGAATCGTAAATTTGTCATGTGACTGATTGCACAAACTATATATATATATATATATATATATATATTTAAATTTGGAAAAGAACTTACAGATGAAAAATGATATATAGAATAATATTCTTTATATATTTTTTATTATATAAATACAAACAAATGTGTTACGAAAACTAAACAATTGGTTTTGCATCATATTATAAATCCTTATATTAAACATAAGTGCTATTTATATGCTGTGTTCTACTTTAATTAAAACGGTATCAAAAACATTTTTTGTTATACAGTATGTTTATGCTAATGTTATATTTGCTATTTGATAAGGAAAAAATAGCGATGTGGCTAGTGCATCGAACACCTACTCCGGTGACCTGAACTTAGTTCTCGGCGGGTGTTGTTTTTTTTAAGAAAATATAACTTTCTTTTTTATACATATACGCATTATCAAATTATATTAAGTTCAGTAACCTTTGGTTAGGTTAGTTTAATTCAGGTTCGGTGGGTCTTTTTATTGACCACGCGATTCCCAATAATTCACGGCAATGGTAACAGTTCATTCTATCGTCGAATTCTGAGGCGATACGTTCTATCTCGAACAAGTCGTCATTTTCTTTATCTGCCCATTATCAGCAGAAAAATACGACAGTACTTTCCTAATGTTTCATTTCATTATACCGTATAATAATATTTTGCGCGCGGTAACGTCATGGCCTTCGGATCATTTATGGGTAAGTACGAGGTCCATTTACTTGTAGTACGACATCTTCAAGTTCCAGTTTAAACATGCTGTAATTTTGTACTATTTTTGTAACTTTTTGTACCATCATGAAAAAATTTGTACCACTCACATAAACAAACTAGACAAATTCAAAATTTTCGGCACAACTGCGAACTGTAGTACGACTTCTTCAAATCCAAAATTTAATATGCTCAGAATTTTGTACTATTTTTGTAACTTTTTGTACCACCAAGGAAATATTTTGTACCCATCAAATAACGGCCAGGGGTACAAAAAGTTACAAAAATAGTACAAATTTCTGAACATATTAAATTTTGAATTTGAAGAAGTCGTACTACAACTAAATGCCTAGCGCCAAATTTTGAAACCCGCCCCTGGCCGTTATTTGAGGGGTACAAAATTCTCTCTTGGTGGTACAAAAAGTAAAAAAAAAAATAGTGCAAATTACAACTAGTGCCTAGTGCCAAATTTTGAAATCCGCTCCTGGCCGTTATTTGAGGGGTACAAAATTCTTTCTTGATGGCACAAAAAGTTACAAAAATAGTACAAAATTCTGATCATATTAAATTTTGAATTTGAAGAAGTCGTACTATAACTAAATGCCTAGTGTCAAATTTTGAAACCTGCCTCTGGCCGTTATTTGAGAGGTACAAAATTATTTCTTTCTGGTACAAAAAGTTACAAAAATAGTACAAAATTCACAGCATGTTTAAACTGGAATTTGAAGATGTCGTACTACAAGTAAATGAACCTGTAGGTACGCAGGTTTGAAGCCCGCATTCGGAAGGTCGTAGGCTCAATTCTAGCGACCGACTGTACTGACTGAGTTTTTCAGGGGTTTTCCTGTCACAAAAGGACAATATTGTATTGGACCTTCAAGTTATACCCTGGTTGACGCCATCCCGTATCCTTTCCTCTTCCCTAATAAGGAAACTGTCTCCGGTGAGACACGAAAATCAGCATGAAACTTCCACAGTGTATTGATGATATGTTCAAATGAACACTTCTGTAGTACTACGTTTTGGAGTTTCGCGGAACACGAGTTACAGAACCTCAACGTTTTCGAAATTTTGATCTAAAAAACTGCGGAGTATGCAACACTTCATACATATATGTTGAAGTTATGCATTTCCCATTCGCTTTTATATATAAAAAATGCGCTGAAGGAAATTTGTATGGTACATTAATGTTATTGATGAAGTTGACATATTAATTAATTGCTCTGATTAATTAATACAGGGTGACTCAAAGAAAACTTCCCATCCTATAAATTTCGTAAACAATTGATTTCCAGGAGGATTTCCGACACACGCCTCTCTTAATGTAAGGGAGAATGTGCTATCGTGGTCAAGCATTGCATGCTGTCTCATTTGATTGTGATCTAGTGGTAAAAAATGATTTTTTTTTAAATTACAACATGGGTCAAGTGACATATCATGTCGATGGTCTCTAGGATCTATTTACAAATACATGTGATGATTTACTAGGTTCTTTGAAAACCTTGCAAGAAATTGCGTTTGAAACTCTAACCTATGCATTATAAAGTGAAACTTGGTAGGTACGGTATTATTTTTACACTACTTAACGTTATGCACGCTCAACTGCCATCATTAGTATAAGAGATTTCCTGGAAATATCACTATGATCAATTTAAACGTTTTATCTCATGTTTTGTGATCTAATAGTACCCAACCCCGGTGACGAATACGTCAATGCCGCGAATTTCATATCAGCATTGCGTGTTGGGAAGGAAAAGCACGTGTATTCAAACCCCGCATCGTGCCTGAGTTGAAGTTGGCAGGGCTATGATACCAACTCAACATTTGATTCGTGAAATTGATAGAACGTCTGGAAATTTTCAGGCACCATGTCTTGCAGCGGTGTTCGAACCCACGTGCATTCCCTTCCAAACCCACAATGCTGATATGAAATTCGTGGCATTAACGTGTTGGCTTAGGTATTTGTTTTTGTACCTAGGTAAAGACACTAGGTACGGATCTTAAATTATACCTAGGTACAGGTACTAGGTACAAGTTGGTTAATGTACCTAGGTACAGGTACAGGTACTGATAAGTGTACCTGATGTACTTTTTAGGTACTTGACCTGGTTATTTCTAAACATGGCTGGAAATGGTATAAAAAATTATCTAACCCTTGTTAAAATACGGACATTTTCATGCAGTGTACTATATATTAATACTATATACAGGTATGAAAACAAAGAAAGGAGTCAGAAAATGCTGGATTGCAAATACTAAATTGATAAATCATTAATAAAAATATCTTTCTTCCGCGTAAGTAAATCTTTTACCATGCTTTTAATTTATATTATTTTACGTATTTTTTTTAAAGGTTATTCGGTGCTGAACATGAGCAGCGTCCATTTGCTTCTTGATAAAGGGTGATAACGTAACGCACTGACACATTTCGAGAGATGATAGTACATAAAATAATAAGGAAAAAATCTTAATCATATGGGTGGAAATTCCACCGAATTTCGGAGCTACAGGAAAATGAACGGTAGAAGTTCAAATATCCAATACAACTAACGGTAGAGTTGATGCGGCATGCTATCGTCAGAGACTTCAAAATTCTCCATCTAAATTTGCATATTTCAAAATTTTGCATTGGGTGCGCAAGGAATTTCTCAGAGGAAGTAGGTGATTCCCAGATATTTTCTGAACAAATATTGCAAACGAATTATTGTTACCCGCTGGGAAGACATTCATGCTCATTTCGACCAGCCTTTAACTAACTAAATTACTAACTAGATTACGGAACTCGCAAGTTCATCGCCGCAGTAACAAATGCTCGCTATTGAATTCTATCCTGGACAACATCTAGCCAGTTATCACGAACACCTACTTCTCGAAGATCTCTTCTAATATTGTCCTCCCAACGACGTCTCGGTCTTCCCAACGGTCTCACTATATCCGGCCTTTCAATCAGAATAGAATATAATCTTCGTATTCCCCCATCCGAGCTACATGGCCTGCCCACTTTCGTCGTCGCGATTTCATTTTATTTACATCTGGTGAATAGTACAGTCCGTGGAGTTCTTTTTAATATGTAGTCTCCTCTATTCTACAGTCATCTCATCTCGTTTTGCTACATATATCTTTCTGAAAACCTTATTTTCAAATACAAGTAATTTATGTTCATCTGCTAGGGTTGTACTCAAACTTTCGCAACCGTAAAATATTACTGGCAGAATAATCGTTCTGTGTATTTTTAATTTCAATTTCCTTCATATTAATCGAGAGGTTAGAAGTTTTTGGACTGAATAACATGTGTTGCCTTATACCAAACGACTTTTTATTTCTTCCGTGACCTCATTTTTGCTTGTTACTTATGCTCCCAAGTATTTAAATTTGTTTACTTTTTATATTACCTTATCCCTAATTATTATATTTTTATTTTCTTCATTCCCTGTGTTTCGGCTTGTTATCATGTATTTTGTTTAATCTATGTTTACTTGTAGACCTATCTCATCGCACGCTTCTACTAAGACATCGGTGTTGTTTTGTAGCGCATCTATATCGTGCCCTATTAAATCTACATCATTCGCGTACACAAACAGTTGATTCAAACTATTCAATGTTAGTCCCTTTTTGTTCTCTTTTATTTTTAAAATCACATATTATCACGCAAAATTAAACAGTAGTGGTGACAAGGCAGCGCTTTGTTTCAATCCGTCGCGTATTTTGTAACCATCTAACATAATATTACCTATCCGTACTGTGCTTACGAGGTCGCTGAGACAAATCTTCACTAGTTGAACAGTTTTTTTTTTCGAAATTCTAAATTGTACCAGGAGGCTGTATAACTTTTTCCTTTTAAAATAATCATATGCTGTCTTAAAATCAATGAACATATGGTAAACAGTCCCACTGTATTCCCATTTCTTCTCCAAAATTTGTCTCAAGGCGAAAATCTGGTCCAACGTGGACCTATTTCTTCTAAATCCACGTTGGTGATCTCCAATTATTTCATCTACGTATAAACGTTGGCGTGTTAACAGAATATTACTTAACACTTTGTAACAGATTTGAAGTAACGAGATTGCGTGGTAATTATTACAGTCCGATTTATCGCTTTTTTTTTGGTAATAAATCGGAACTATTATTGAGGTTTTCCATTTCTTTGGAAACTCCTCCTTTCTTCATACAGCACTTATCAATTTATGTAGTTTTCAACCCACTTTTACTTCAGAAATTTTCTGAAAACCTCTACTTCCTTTGGAATTCCTTGCATATCCAATGCTCCAATATGCATTTTTAACAGATCTGGTTTGAAGTCTTTTATGCTAGGTATCATACCACATCAGCACTACCATTAATGATGTTGGAAATTTGAAACTGTAAAGTACATTTCTCACTCTTTCGGCAGCATATTTCTCCGAAACACGGCGGAATTTCCACTGTCGATGATCAGAACTTCTTTTCTTATTTTTCTTATGTACTATTATCTCTTAAAGTATGCCAGCGCATTATATTACCAACCTATATAAAGCTTCCAGTGTGTCACAATTTTTGTTTTTTCGTACGTTCTTCCAACTAACTGACAAGGAAGGGTCATGGTGGTTGTCGCGCAAATCCATTGCAGACATAGCGCATCTGATAGAGCATGATGAGATATGAAGATAACCAAATTTTAAGGTGCTATGTACCATAGGGAGAGGTCCTGGAACTTGAAATGTCAAAAATATCATATAATGGGCAGTATGCAACTTGAAATTGAATATCTTGAAAATAATTAGAAGCATCGGAATGAAGCTTTAGGAACTTAATAATAACAAAAAGTAGTAACGAAATGCATAAACAGTGTTGCTATCCGTGATGCACTGTTGCCAGATCACAATAAACTGTATTCTCTTGAGATTACACTATATATTAATTAATACAAAATTTAAAAGTACTAGTAAGAAAGAAAAATATAGCAAAGCCTGGCGGCGCGGTGTTGCAAACTATGAACACTATATGAAGTTCAGTGTGGAGAACCGACATTGCCACTGCTGAATCTTGTATATTTTCTAGTTTGCAACACTGCGGTCTGTGCTTTACATATGCTGTGCATCATTACTAGAGGGTACGAAATATGCAATAAACCGACGTAGTGCCATTTGAAATACTTCAACTTTATAATGCATACTGCCCATTATATGATATTTTTGATATTTCAAGTTCCAGACCCCCTAGCTCCTCTCCCTGTAGGCCATAGTACCTTAAAATTGGGTGATCTTTCAGATGCGCTATATTTGTAATGGATTTGCGCGACAACCACCATGACCCTTCCTTGCGAGAAGAATCAGGTACTGACAGTAATGCTGACTGGGAACTTTTTGATTCAAGATATGTTGTGATAAGAACTGATAGAAATCTATCTGCTTCTGGTAAAAAAATCAGGTGGTGGGGTTCTGTTGGCTGTACATAAAAAAAATCGAGTTTTGTATGTTTGTGTGTGTTGTTTATATTTTACCTGCTTCTCCTTTATCAGTGTATCAAGATTATTTTGGTTATGTATACAGTGTATTACCATCAGAAAGCAGTATTTCCCTAATAGTATTATAGGTGGTTATAATATTTCAGTAGTAACAGAAACTGATTTCGATTTTCTTAGCTCAACAACAATCTGTCATGAATTTTTGCAATTTAAAATCTCTCAACAATGATGTTAGAAACAAATATGTCAAAAACTTTAGATTTAGTACTTTTTAACTTTCACAGTATTATTGTAAAACATGAACATGACTCAATCGTTTCTGAAGATGATCATCATCCTGCATTTTTACCTGAATTTCTATACACCAAGCAAGTAAAAAATACAACTAAACAACAAAAAATAGATTACAACTTCCCAAAGCCAATTACGAGCAATTATATCGCGACATTGTATCAACAAATTGGAAGAGTGTATCTGATAGTTTAACTGTCGACGAAGCTGTCGATTCTTTCTATAATATATATTCGATAAATGTGTACCACGTAAAAGATCTAAACTAAAGTACCTGGTATGGTTTTAAAATAACATAATCAAACTCGTCAGGAGAAAGGCATACCATCGTAGAAAATGGAAGCAAGCAATCGGCGATGTTAGTTATCACTATCATAAATTTAGAGAATTACGTGCTCTTTCCAAAAGAGAAATATCTAATGCTTATAAAATATATCTGCGTAATTGCAAGACTAACATTCAAACTGATCCCAAAAGCTTTCGGACATCCGTAAAAATAAAAGAAAGAAGTCACATCGTACGGTACTTAATTACGAGGGACAGTCCTTGAGTGATGAAACAGCTATTTCGAATGCATTCATGAAACATTTTCAAGTGAAACACAACTTGTCAAAATATAATCTTGATACTCTAACGCAACACAGTAGTTCCGAAATCTTAGACCAATTATCCCTGGAACACATCGAACTGAGGGACGTTGAGAAAGCTATAAAGAAACTGAAACCTCAGTCATCTTTTGGACCTGACAAAGTACCGCCCTATGTTATCAAAGGCTGTATTAAAATACTGAAATATCCGCTACAAGTAATTTTCAACAAATCAATAGCTACTTCTGAATTCCCTACCAAATGGAAACTTGCCGATATCTGTCCCATACCAAAACGTGTTGTCACGAGTAATGATCCTAAAAATTATCGCCTATAATATCTGCACCAGCCAAAGTATTCGAAATTATTATACATGAACAAATATATTCACACGTTCGTCCCTTCCAACATGGCTTCTTGCCAAAGAAATCGACTGCAACTAACATTGCTGAATTTATACATTTGTTAGCTTCACAAATAAATAATAAAAGTCAAGTAGATGTAATTTATACAGACTTTTCGAAAGCGTTTGATGTTATTAATCACGGCATCCTTCTTACCAAGCTTGTTACTTTCAACTTTTCAGAGAAACTTCGTCAGTCAGTAGCGTCTTATTTGTGCCACCGTAAACAGCGTATGCATTACAAAATATTATAACCTAGGAATATGTCGTAGAATCTGGGGGTACCACAGGGATCGAACCTTGGACCTCTTTTGTTTTTGTTATATGCAAATGACTTGCCTGCTGTAATAACATCTTCTAACAAACTTCTGTATACAGATGATTTAAAAATCTATCGCAGTATTTTTTCCGATTCGGATGCTGTAGCCTTACAAAACGACATCATTGCAGTCTCCAATTGGTGCAAAACAAACATGTTGTTAAACATTACAAAATGTAGTGTAATGTCTTACACGAAAAAGAGGAACTATTTGAAATTCGATTACAATATTAATGACTCACCATTGGTCCGAGTAGATTCTATTACGGATCTTGGTGTGATATTAAAGCCCAACCTCTTGTTTGATATGCACATTAAGCGTATTATTAGTGAAGCTAACAGGAACTTCGGGTTTGTAATGAGATTAGGAAGCGATTTTTCAAATATTAATGTTCTAAAACTTTTATATACAACGTATGTTCGGTCGAAGTTAGAATATACTGCAGTAGTATGGCATCCTAATACAAAGAAGAACACTCGCCAAATTTGTTCGCTTTCTTCTGACTTACAAAGAGACAGGAATATATCCTAAATTCGAAAAGTACTTGGACCTATCAAACAAATACACATTACAATCTCTGGAAACCAGAAGAGTTAATTTTCTATTATCTTTCCTGCACAGACTACAATACATAGCAATACTAAACCGGAAAGATTATTGTCAGAAATAGGGTTGCACGTCCCGCACAGAGTTACTCGACCTCGTGATGCAGTTTTCCATCTCCCGACCCAAAGGACGAATGTATTAGATATATCGCCTATTAGGAGAATGTGCTCTTTATATAATTGTATTCTTAAAACGTGTCCTGATATAGATATATTTAATATAAAAATAAGTCAATTTCATTCGTATATAATGTAATGAATTGTTTTGACAGAATTTATCTCTATGAACATCCAAATTTATAAATATGTTAGTGTGTAGAATATGACATGTATGTTGAACACCACAACTAGGTATCCAATCTGTCGTGTTCAATAAATAAATAAATATTTGTATATGAGATGAAGATAATGAGAATATCTTATTGAGTTTGCAAGAATCCATGATTGTTTCTGTTTGAGACATAAAAGTGTACTCCCTATTGTTATGAACAGTACATTTAAAACTAGAGTTTTGTAGAATTTCATGTGGGTACATTCCTTCTGTGAGTAAAATTACATAACGCAGTAATTTGATTGTAATGTTTGGAAGTGGATGGTGCGATTTTCGGATGGTTGTTGATATATCAAATGAAGCTATAGCTTTCTAGGATAACCTTGTGCTGTGGTACATTTAGTTCTACTTCCTAATATTATCTGTTGTAGCTTGGAAACTCAGTTCGCACTTACTTGTTTCTGCTCTATACGTACTATATAATAAAGATTGCAGATAATTATTAGAAATCTGTTGTCTAAAAAGCGAGAGAAAATCTAATTTTTTATAAAGGGGGACATACCTAATACACATTGGTAACACGTGGAATTTCGAACTCCTTATTTCAAATCTAAGATGTGTGTTTTCTATTAATAAATAAAACTAAAATAAATAATTCGTGTGGAAATATAGCATCCGCTAAATTCTATATTTTATTGTTCCAATACCTTTGTGGGACGAGGAAACGCCATCCTCAAGCAATTTAACTATTTCCACTCCCTGTTCCCAGTGTAAAATTGTATTTATCTGTGAAAACGTATTTGAATTCATTTCTGGCTTTTATAGGTATCAATCACTCATTTTGGGATAGGGCAGGGGAAAGGATGCAGGAATGAATCGACTAGGGTCTAGGTTGAAAGTATCATCACGGCATTTGCTTGGTCAGACTAGCAACAAAAAGCTAATAATATCTCAGTCAGGATGGTCGGTCGTAGTATAGAACCCACGAACTCCCGAGTGCGAAACTAACGCTTTAGTCACTAAACCACGGCCACTCAGTACTACTTCCAATGAGATTTAATTCCATAAAATGTATAACTCTGAAACGCATCCAACCTAAGATCCCAAAAGAGGATCACACAGACAAATAGGGTCGCCAGGAGCCTAGAGTATCCACGCAACGCATCTAACCTAACCTCTAGCTCCAAACATTTTCTACACCCCAGACGAGCGGCGCAGAAATACCTTCCAGATTTAAGAATATCTGGGAAAGAGGATTCCAGATCCTTGTGATCGCTGTAAAAAAAATAATTTAGATCGAGGGAGGAAATACCGGTAAGGCGACACCTCCAATCTTTTAATTAGATCGTCAGTTCATACTCCGAAGTACCAGCTGGTTCAGATTAGCGACAGATTAAGAAAGAAAAACGCAAATCTTTACTTGGAAATAATCCCAAACGATGATACGCATAACGACTCATATGTGACTCATACTGTGTCTTTACTCACTTCGAAGTCTACAGGGTGGCAAAAGACCATGTCTTACCTTTACCTTAGTAGGGCCCTCACCTGTAGTCTGGAATCGCAATTCCTGAAATAAAGACGAACGAACACAAACGAATGACGGTCGCAACTCAATCTAAACGTCGTATCATAACTCACAAATACAAATAATATTTATTCACACAAATCACATGCTGGAGTCACTTCATATGTCAACGCAGAAATAACCAGAAATTCAATATATAGTTTCTTTCCCAAGTTATCACTTCTCAGCTGGCGAAAGAATCCTACCATTGCCCTACGGATTTATGAACCGACCTAATCTAATTAAAATCACATCACTTAAAACGATAGGTTTACCGAAACACAGAAATAATTTAGTATCAATTGCTGTCAACTTCACGTAACGATTAGTAGCTAAATTCTAATGAATATCAAGTCAAACATTAAATAACTCACTGCACATCACAAATATTACTAAACACTGTAAGAGGATTATCAACTAATGCCTTAAATCGTACCTGGTTAACTGAGAGGTTTCTACACTACGTTCACTGAACATAAACACAAGATTTTTCGAAGAAATATAAAAATTTCAGAATTTCAATTTATTACACTGAACTTACATATTGCACGCTTTCGGATATGATAATCTCATAAGGATCTGAACAGAATTACTGTTGAGTTGAAGGAACAAACAAATTTGAGTGATCTATCTGGTGTACATTAAATTAATTATGCAGAACTGAAAGTTAGCTTGACGGATACAAATGTCCATAATTTCTATAATAATTAATAAATTTTGTTGATGTTTTCACAAATTATTCCAAAAACATTGTTATTTAATTTAGAAAAGTTTTGTCACAGTATTACTTACACGAAAGAAGTTTTTGTCCAAAAAAAAATCGTATAGAAAGAATCCATTTAGCTCTATTAATTGAGTAACGTCATTACAGATGATTACTACATTATACAAAAGACGTTCTGAATAAATCTTGAAAATGCAAAATAATATTATACAATATGACTTTTTATCTGAGAATAGTGGCTGGAGTTGAAACCAAGATTATCGAAACTTAATATTAAATTTACTATTAACATCAAAACGGTACGCAAAAATAGTCGAACAGACATGTTGCTAATTTGATCAAGTATTGAAAATATGCGGTAGCGGTCAAACATTCCCTCCGGGAATTTCGAATGGATTTGGAAACTGGAGACGAAAAATTGGCATATGACTATTGAAATCTAACGAACCGATACTTGTAATGTAAGAATTCGGTTAATAGCGGCCCCATACTGAAATTTAGAACATACTGTACATTTTGATAAATAATCTCAAAACAAAATATTATATTTAGTGAGTTGAAATTCCGAAATAATGTCGCTGAAAAGTCCTGATAGCACTTGTATCGGTTCTAATTCTTCTTATTAAGATTTAATATAATTTTCCGGAACGCACGAAATCCATCGAAATATTATCAGAATGTATACTAAATTTGGTGTTTATATCTACCTCTCGTAGACAGGGCTTAGGAAGTACAGATGACGGAAAGCCTATACGTCCATTCGTCTCGTCATTAAATTCGAACTGAACTAACATAGCGTGGGAGAGCAGTTCTCCCAGCAAACGGAGAAGAAGGCTGATTCACACCAATCAGCAAAAAACAAGTCACGAAGCAATGACTAGGGTCCAATCAAAAACAAGCGTTAGATCCAAGTCATTGCTGCGTGACTAACGAAAACCTGGATGGATAACGATTAAAAATCCAAAGCAGAAATAAAACGAAACACGCTCAAAGAGACTAAAACCAACCAAAGAGAATGAGCTAAGGAGAACACACAGAAAGGAAACAAAACGGAGACTAAGAAAATAAAAGGGGAGAAAATAAAAATAAAAATGGAACAGCAACTAGGCTGTTACAACTCCATGAAGAACCCAAGTAACAGAGAAGTGAACACGTAATGTGAAGGAAACTCCTAACATGAAATTTGTTTAAAAATTTTGCCAAATGCATGCGGTTATAGGTAATAAAATATTATGATACATACAATAACTGCGAGGTCAGCTGACAACCCTGCATCGCTAAAGCACATCAAGAAATAGTAACAGATGATTTATGGATTCACCTGTAATGAAATATTCCGGAGAGTCCTTGATGTTGCTAAGGATCCTATGGAGAACGTTTGTTACAGCGGCAATGAACTTTCGAGTTCCGTAAGCCATAAAGTAAGTAAGTAATTTAAAAATAAATAATTCTTTTAAAATTTATGAAGTGGTATAGATACAATGTTCAACTCATTGAGAACCTAGACAAAATATTTAAGTTATTCCCCATTTCTTTTCTTAAAAACGAAATCAGCATTCGAAGGGAAAAATAACGTTAAAAATAATTAAACGGAACTAATTCATTTCTGACAAATGAAGAAAACGATGCGTTTCAAAACATCAAAATATAATTCTTTTCCGTTCTTAATTTATATTTATGAGCCTTACAGACATCTATGGGATAAGACCGTCATATGTCAAAGAGATAACGTTCTTTGAGAAGCACACAGAAAGAGATAGCAATGTTAATTCAACAATTTTCGGGGTCCCAGGGTGTCCACCACTTTTCTGGGTTAAATCCACACAAAAAGCGGTGTTGATGTCGGTTATTTAACACAATAGATAGATGTGTTTTCGATGCTCCTTCAACACAATGGAGGGTGTTATACTAGCATAATCACAGTGTTATATCAAACAATTATTGTGTTAATTTAACACAGAAAAATGGTGGCCACTCTGGGACACCGAAGTGTTGAATCTGCACAGTTATTTTTTGCTGTGCACTTTTACGACTAAAGGCAGGGTTAAGTCAGCGACCATGGCCTTTTTTTCTAGATATCATACCAAGATTCGACTGTTGAAACTAAGGAAATCCTTGGGAAACCTCGATCAGTGTGGCCGACAGCAGGATTCGAAGCTGCGTGCCTCCCCGGTGCCGATACAAGATATCAGATAATTACGAATACATATGTCTATTATTATAAGCATTGCACGTCTGCAATGCTCTTGTGATCCACAAAGGGTAGTTGATTCCTAGGAGGACTACAACAGAAATATTGTATCAAACGTCCAATAACCAGTTAGTTTTTCTTCAGTGTGTCAAGATGTCCTTCAGTTAATTAAAAAAAGAAATGAAGTAGATTCCAGGGTTCCTTTAAAAAATGTTCCGAAACTAGAAACTAACTTTATATTTTGTCTTTAAATATGGCTGTATCTGCAATCAATTCATTTTCCCTACCGATGAAAGTTTTCGCGCCTTTCTTTTACTTTCCAAATTTTGGAAAAGCTTTTACTTTAAAAGTTCGAAGTAATCGCCAGCGTTGAAGTAAAAAGTTTTCAAGTTTATGCTGATAAATGAAGCAAATATTACATAAATCAGTTATTTATTTTCGGATTAAGTCAGGCAAATACTTCCAAGATTCCTTCAATATCTATGTTACCAGCTTAGTATTAGAAACTTTTTATAAAACTTTATCATTGATAAATTTCTCGTTCGATTATTAGTTGAAGTACCTAAGAAAAGTACCCAAGATTTTAGTACTAGATACAGTAAAATAGCAACTAGTTACAGGTACTGCAACTGAAATGTACCCAGGTACATACTTTAGATACGCGTTTTGTACCTAGGCACTGCCCAACACTGCGTATTCATCGCAGGTGTTGGGTGCTATTGTATCACAAAACATGAGATAAAACTTTTAAAATTATCATAGCGATATTTCCAGTAGTTTTTTTTTATACTAATGATGGAAGTTGGAGCGCTCATAACGTTAAATATTGTAAAATAATACCTTACCTACCAAGTATCACAATATAATATTTTTGAGAGTTGCGAACGCAATTTCTCGCGAAGTTTTCAAATAAACTAGTAAATGACCAGATGTTTTTGTAAATAGATCTTAGAGACCACTGAAATGATATGTCACTTGACCCATGTTGTCATTTAAGAAAATTTCACTTTTTGCCACTAGACCACAATAAAATGAGACAGCATGGAATGCTTGACCACGATGGCACATTCTCCCTTAAATTAAAAGAGGCGTGTGTCGGGATTCCTCCTGGAAATCAATTGGATACGAAATTAACGGGATGGGAAGTTTACTTTGGGTTACCATGTTTTTATGTAATATTTGCATTTGTCAGGGGTCAGAGCAATTAATTAATACATCAACTTCATCAATAAATTTAATGTACCATTTAAATTTTCTTCAGTACATTTTTTTAAAAAAGTGAATGGGAAATACATACTTCAACACATATGTATGAAGTGTTGCATACCATTCAGTTGTTCAGATCAAATTTCGAAAACTTTGAAGTCTTGTAACTCGTGTTCCGCTAAACTCCGAAACGTAGTATTTCAGGAGTGTTCATTTGAACACATCATTAGTGCACTGTGAAAATTTCTTGCTGATTTTCGTGTTCCACCAGAGACAGTTTCCTTGTTAGATGCCTGAAGACCATAATTAAAATATTCGAATTCGAAGTCCGCGGGTTCCCAGGGTCTACCTTAGTTTAATCAGGTATATGCTGCAATGTTACGCAGTGTTTGATTGTAGCAGAGGACGGTTGGGATTTCCCCTTCTCTGCAATAATCTTTCCTAGCTCTATTTATAGATACATACTTCTAGCATGGAATATGGACGATCCCAAAATGCCGTGTAATACATATCTTATTAATTCTTTCCGATTTCTGGAAATTATAGACATAGGAATTTCAACTAACTATTAACTTTTAACCGTATTTATACTAATTATTCGCGAAGAGAATAAGTAACTGAATCTCTAAAAGCCCCGTTAATTACGTACAATAGGTTTCCGTCAGTTATAATATGAACTTCTCTAACAAGTTCTAACGGCAGTCTATCACTCTACTATTCAGATAACTAGCTACAGAAAATTAAGTTAGTCTAAAATTGTGCTTTTACACTGCTTTTTAAGTTGGGAACAAATAACTCCCATTTAGAAAGGATTTTCCTAAACTGCTATTTTTAACAAATATTTTAAGATAAAAGTTGTTGCTATCACTGCTACGAGAAAGTAGCCGTTTTAAACAGTGTGTTGGATTGATGGAACAAAAGCATATGTGACATCATTCAGCGCCACACCGCTTTGCGGACAAGTATCAACGTCTTTCCCGTTTTTCTCAATACAGGCAAAATGCAACATAGACGTTTGTTCGCGCATACCTTTCATACCTTACATATATTTTTATGTGAGCCAAGAAACTTTTATGGATGTGATCCCTCCTAGCCGTTTTGTGACTACTGGACACAAAAGTAATTAATTCTCGCTCGGAAAAGAAGCTTGGATAATGTAAGGGTCACCTATACCACTCAAACTCGGAGTAGCCGAGACAATAGAATGCACGCTTTTGTGCGAGTGGTCATGGGTTCAATATCCACCTGGGTCCTTTGAACGGAGTGGTTCGGAGCTCACTTTACAAACAACTATAGGTCCCGTCCTTAGAAACTCAGCATCTCGGTTTAGGACGTTAATAACAATTCAATCAATAAACCTATATCACTCTGGTTAGGTTTTCAATTCTTATTTATTAATATATTTACACTGAGTTTCCAGAAGGCTTTACAGGATTTAATACGCGGAGAGATAAGCTGTTCTTCTGCAAAATTGTTGGTCATTAATCTAAATAAAATGTTATTTGTAGTTTGAAAAAGTTACTTGTCTGAGGTGTATTGTTTTCTATGATCGCCTCATTTTAACCAATAATTTTTAAATTTTATTTTCATGTAGATTGTGTCAGTCAGTGTACTTTATAGGAATTTCATTTTCTATTGCAAGGAAGAATAATCTTCATATTCCCTTTTGCATTATTTTTTTCTTCACTTCGCGAAAGCATCGGATTTGAGGAATGCGGTGGCCACGCTTCATAGAGCACCGACTGCGAGCAGGGTAGCCACCCGATGACGCCAAAGATGAAGAACGGGTCTGTTTCCTTCCTCTCCCGCTAGGAGTAGATGACTGCGTGCGCGTGCCTGGTGCAGGGACGATCGACTGGCTGTGCGCTAGACGGGTTCTGAGTTATAAGCGAGACTTGGTCTCCTCACAGAACAGTGAGATCGCGGAAACCCGTGGTATACGAGCGTACTCGTGTTGCCTGGTTACGTTTTACGTGTGTAAATAGCAGCGGATCCCGAACCTCGGACCTCGGTCGTGGACAACAGCGCAGCGTATTTAGTGCGAATAAATCGTGTGTGTATTTCCATATGCCCTCAGCTACTATGGCAAATTACTTAATCACGTTCCCATTTTTTTAAATGGTGCAAATGTTTGTAAACAATGTGAATAAATAATTTGTGGGTATTCGATAGATCGCGTGTTGTGTTTAATCGTCAATTAACCTAGATGTCAAAATGTGAAAAATCTTGAAATCAGAACGGAGGAGCGAATTCAGATGAAGAATTGCGTAGGTTGATTATGTGAAAGATATTGTAGCTTAAATTGCTGCAATGTTGATATCAAAATGTTGCAAACGTGGTGACAAGCCTGTCGTATTAAAATGAGACGCACTAGATGTCAATCTTTAGGCTATTCCGGTGGAGGAGGGAAGGAAAAATTGGAGTTTTCAGAAGAGAGGAGGATCTACGGAGTTGTCGCGTTAATTGCTTTCAGCTGTTATTTGAATGGACTGAATGGCGATTTAGTGCACGATGATATTCCAGCTGTGAAACAAAACAAAGATGTATTGGGTATTTCTCCAATATTTGATGTATTTAAGAATGACTTCTGGGGTACTAGCATGGGTGATCCGTTAAGTCATAAATCCTACCGACCTCTTACAGTATTTACATTCAGGTAAGGCATGATTTGCATGATCCAAGTAACGTAAGTCGTACTAGATATATTAGTTCTTTTCTAATGTACTAAAACTATATGTTCATTTGTCTTCAATTACATTGTTGCTTAATGAATTCTTCGCGTAAGTCTATTCCTCTTCCGTCAATATATTTACTAACAATGTATCTAATGGTCAATCTTCTGTCAATAATTAAAGTTTTTAAAAACAAAATATTCAATGGAAACTTTAAATATCGAATTACTTTTCTCAACAATGATTAGATTACTACAAATTACCCCTAGGCACCATAATCTAAAATGACGCGACTTTAAATAGATGTTAGGAAATATATTTCATGATCAATGGTTGAATGCTCATTATACAAACAATATTTGGATGAGTTGGTTCTAGATTCGTCAACTTGTATATCAAAACTACAAGACAAAACAATTAATACATTTAATTATATCAATAATTTCATACTAAAATAAAATGGATAGTATACACTAATTTTAGATGTCTTCGTATACAAATTCGTCATGCAAACTTGGAAAAAAATTAGACGTATTTCGGTTAGATTACTTGGATAGAAACTACGATTATATCTCAGAAGAGAGAACTATATTAAAAATGAAACTACAACTACGAGCTATTTCTGTATAATGTTAACTACTTACATGAATCAAGAAAATTCTTTCCTTCGTTTCTTCTCTTCCATTCTTTCTGTCTTTCTTTTAGTCACTCAATCAATTCACCCATTTATTAATTCACGTGAATCCAATCACGAATAAAAGTTAAATCATATATTCTGATGGACAGTCAGCGCCAAACTTTGTACCCAGTCGTAGAATTTGGAATGAGTCCACAGATTTGAGTTCGATTTACTATAACGTAAAGAGAATGCTATTTTCTGTAAGTTACTAAAGTTACACCCGAATCGGTCCAACCATTCCAAGGTTATTTGGAGAAGTTTACGACTTGGTACTAACTTTCGGTACTGACTGTGTAAATACCTGCTTGGCTGGGCCTGTTCTTAATAGTTCAATATTGTCCCACGAGATATCAGACAACGACGGTCTGTTGGCAAGAATATTTCAATATTATGCACTATCTTCATCTATTTAGAGTTCATAGTTTCTTAAAATTTGCTTCTAGCCAGTGTCACTGAAATTGTGCACAGAAGGAACTAATAGGAAGGAAGCCTTGTTATCTTAGTAACTATTAAAGAAACAGATACTTTCAGTAGAAATGATTACTTTATACAACTTGTGTTTGATGCACAACAAAACCTGTATCTGCAACAAATTAAATTATCTCTTGTATTAAAAAGTACACGCAACCTTTCAGATATAATCAATTCTGATAGTAACCAAACTTTGAACTTCAATAGAATATATACGAGAAGTTTTAAGTATATTTTATCTGGGTGCTGTCGTGCGATAACAAAGGCATAAATGGTCGTTTATGTGACGGGGGAGGGAGGATCAGATACCGAGAGAGTAGACGCATTACTGAGAGCTATTTCTCGTACATCTCTGATGGCGTGTTAGAACATTAGCTTGTTGTGAGAATGGTTCGAATGTTACTCGTGATAAGAAAGTTTTTAATTTTTTTTCTTTTAAAGGTTTGCTTCACAACGTGAATCTGATGTGTTATTATTTTTTTGTATTTTGTTTGTTTTTCATTTATGCATTCTAATTCTTCTTTTTTATTTCATTCATTCAAAAATTCCAGAATTTTATAGTAGGTTTTGTTTGTTTAGATAAGTAAGGAACATTATAAAAATAAGAATAAATAAACGATTCCATTACACTTAAGAGAATAATAATAGAATGCACAGAAAAGAATATAAATTAGTAAACAAATGCACTAATTGGTGGTATAAATAGTCATGAAACTAGCGAAACATAAATTTCAGGAGAACATATACACACATTCCAAGGATGCGTAAATAATTCAATAAAAGGACGCATAAATAATTCTATAAACATTTCGAAGTGGACATGTTTATTTGAGATACGATAACTAATTATACAAAGAAGAATGAGAATGCATAACAACCGGAAGACGATATACGTCAGAATCACATTGTGAAACGAAACCTTTTCACATTATAAGAAAGCACTTTCTTCCCAACACTAGGACTCGAACGAAGGACATTTCGCCCGCAGCACTAGTACTCTGCCACTTACGCACGTCATCCGGAATGTGCGAAAAAGGGTTAACACAAACGCTTCTACAATCTCTGTTTGTAAAACATTCCCCAAAACTGGCCATTTATAACTTTGTTATTGCACCGCAGCATCCACAAAAGTATATTTAGGCCTGTGATGGATACTCTATGGATCTACAACGTTTAGTATCGATCAAAATTTATTATATTTGGAAGGTGCGTGTGTTATTACAGTTTTCTGTTGTTTGTTTCGTGTGAGTAGAATTATATTTCTTCAAAACGGCAAGAGAAAAATTAATTTGCATTCGAAATTAGCTACAATGTATCTAAAAGATATTTTAAAATTATGGACGAACGTTTCAAACTCTAGAATGACTGAGAAATTCTGTTCGGTACATAAACATATTGACCAGTAGTGAGGGTATGTGCCGTTCTTTTCATCTTATTTGGAGATCTCATAACGCTCTTTTAAAACTATTTGATGGCCTTTAGGGATCTAAGGTTCTGGCCGGGATAGGGTAGTGAAAAGGGTGCGAGAAGGAGTCAAGCAGGGTCTAATTTGAAGGTACCATCCCGGCATTAGCCTCGTGTGAGAGAAGAAACCCTAAAAAAATCCACGAGGATGGCCGACCGCTGGGGTTGAACCCAGGATCTCAAGAATGTGAAGCAAACACTAAAAAAAATTAAGAGTTTGTAATATTAACGATATTATCTTAACGATAAAATGTGATTATTTTGGAACCAGTACTTTTTATGGTTGTATTTACCAAACATGTATTGTTAAGCGTTTTTTGGGTTAATTTTACAATACTTTTTGTTTGTTCTCAACCACTTACCATATGCTACGTAAACAATACTTTATTGTTAATCAATCGTCAGTATTGTTAAATTTACCAATCAATCCGAAGTGTAGCAGCTTCATCTATTGGTATTGTACTGTACATTGAACAACAGTTTGTCTTTGTAGTAATAACATTTTTGAGTAATAGTACTACAGTAGAACCTCTGTTATCCGAAATAAAGGGGGCTGAGAGCCTCTGTTATCCGAAATAAAGCTTTTAATGCTTCTATAGTTGGACAACTTCTTATACAACTAAGTTTACTGTTTTTTTTAAATCTTCTATCTTTTTTTGTTAGCATTTCAAATTTTATCTTTTTCGTTTTTTTTTACAGTTTAGGTTAAACGCTATTTCAGTTAACAGCGGTTTTACTATATATTAATAAAAATGCCACTGGGAGACTGAAGTCCCCGCCTCGTGGGTGCGCTCGATATAGAATATTCAGCTCCTAAAAGAGTAAAGGTTTAATAATAATAAGAAATTTTTGAATTGTTAGGGCCCCCGGATAGTCCCGCCCTGATGAGTGACCACTCTTCAACTTCTACTAGCGAGCTCCGCATGCATGCATGCAACTGAAGCATCTGTCGCTGGTGTGGATGCTACAGTTTCTATCTTTCGAAGACATTTACCGCGGATCGGAGTATGTATAAGAAAAGAAAGAAGGAAGCAAGAAGGCAGGAAAGCACGAGAAAGGTCGCTCTTCTACTACACATAAAAAAGACTTACGCTAATGTATGCAAGAATACATATTTATGTGCCATTCTTTCCAAAACCCTTTAAGCAATTTCTTTGAACTTATTTTAGTATATGAAAACAATAATCTTACGTTTAATTCGGCAAGAGATAACTCGATTTTATAAAAACAATAAACCCCAAGTGTCTAACATTTTTTTAAAAAAGTGCTGCCATCTGTTGACCAGGAATATAAACATAAAATAAATTTTACAGAACGTAATATAAACATGCGTAAACGTCTTCACGCATTTAAATATTAATGTTATTATATTGACAATCATCATCAAGAATTCATCATAAAGATGGTGATTATGGTGCGTTTGCAGTAACTTTGCATTTTTATGTTGTTGGTGTGATAAATATGGCAACCTAATTTTTTTCTTAATCCCGTAACAAGAAGTATGGTAAACATGTACGCATGCACAAGAAATTAATGTTTGAATAAGCTTTAATTAACAATGATTTATGATTAGTTCCGCCCTGACCATATTATTGTGAATAATATGGTTAAAATATTGTAAATTTAACAATACGTAATTAATAATACTTAATAAACATTTATTGACATTGCTGAAACGTCACACATCGTAAATATAACCACATTTTTCGTTACGACAACGCCAATTCTTAAAATAATGATTAACAATACCGATATTGTCGCTGGTACTCCAGCATGTTTTAGAGTGAACGCTAGGGCCGCTGGGTGTCACATAACATGAAGCACAGAAACCTGGCAGAAACCTAAGGCGTATACAGTTCTTTACATCCCTTGACGCCTTGTATGAACTAAGTGTTAAATAACCTTTAGTCACCCTTATTTTCTGTGTACTACTGTTGAATCTTCAACTTTTGGTGTGTACTCGAGAGTGTATACTGTCTTTGGTTTACTCCATTCCGTGATTTTCATTACGTCGACGTATCAAGCGTGGAAAAGCACAACTTGAGACATTCGGCATAGTTGCTGATGAATTTCAGGTGGAAAACATATTTCAACACAGTAAATTTATAGCACGGACATATAATTTCAATTGCTGCTTCTTCAGTAGAATACTACTACCATAGAAGTAGACATTGGACCGGGTTAGGTGTGTATTATTTGAATTTGAGGAATCTGTGTTGCCAACCATTTAATAAATGCAATATTTCAAGTTACGCCCATACCATTTTCCGTATCAGCACCAAATTTGAATGTAACTCCTAGACAGGTTAAAGAAATAATAAAGGTGCCTCTGTCGTTAGTGTTGTCAACATGTTTAAAAAATAATGTTTCAAATTACTTCCGTACCGATGACCGTATCTGCACCTACCTTAGTATTTAGCTACTGAGGCAGGTCATAGAGGTACTTCGGGTGCTGCAGTTCTAGAAGTCAGTGTTGCCAACCATTTATAAATAATATTTCAAATTACTTCTATACTTTTGGCCGCATCTGCACCAAACCTGGTATTTGGCTACTGAAACAGAACATAGAAGTACTCTGGGCGCCGTAGTTTTGACAATGTTTCCAACCTTTTCAAAAGCTAATATTTCAAATTGCTCCTATACTGTTGTCCGTATCTTCACTAAACTTGATGTTTTGTAACTTGGACAGGAATACGGCGCCCCAGTTGTCAGTACTGGCAAACTTTCTAAATTATAATATTTTTAATTCCTTCCATACCGATGATGGCCGTATTTCCACCAAACTTGGTGTCTAGCTATTGGAACAGGTCATAGAGACACTCCGGGTCCAGTTAGTTATCAGTGTTGTCAACATATTGTAAAATTCAAATGGCCTCCTAGGTATTATAATTTTAAAATCGTGGGCAAGGCCGCGGAACGTGGCTATTACGTACATCAGTAAATTATAAAGTAACATACAAAATATCTTTTGCTAACTTCAATATCAACATGAATGGCAGTGCATGCAGTCAAGTGCTGCGTCACAAAACGTCACTTTTTCCAAAAGCATGTGGAAAAAGAGGAAAAAGAGTTTGTGATTTCGAGGCCCCATAAGAAAGAAGATATTAAATATAGGAATATGAGCTTTCGAAGTTACGGAGGTATGGCAAGTATGTGCAAGTATGCAAAATTTCATATTCGTAGCTTCCAGCATATTTGAGTTGTGGACCCCCGAAATCTGCGTATTTTAGGCTTACTGATTCATTCATTCACTCACTCACTCACTCACTCACAGACGCACCAAATTGTTTAGGGCGTTCTCAATAAGCTAGAAACATGAAATTTATCATGAAAGTGGAGGATGATAAGTAGGTAAAGGGAAAATTCCGATATTTTGAAAAAGTCGCCATCTTGGATTCAAAATGGCCGCGAAATGTAAAATCTTAAAGAATACACAGCCTAAACGGCTAGAGTTAGAGAAACGAAATTTGGTATGAAGGTACATCATCAATAGTAGGTTAAGAAAATATAACAATATGTTGAAAAAGTCGCCATCTTGGATTCAAAATGGTCGCCAAATGTAATATTTCAAAGAATACACAGCCTAAACGGCTAGAGAAATGAAATTTGGCGTAAAGGTGTATTATCAAGAGTAGTTTACGAAAATATTACAACATCTTGAAAAAGTCGCCATCTTGGATTTACAACAAAACCTCCTAAACGCCGTTTTCCCAGCTTTCGAGCTAGGGAAATGAAATTTTGCTATGAAGATATACCATCACGAGTAGGTCACGACAATATAAGAAAATGTTAAAACAGTCGCCATAAATGGGGTAAACTTCCCATATGGGGCGCAACCCCACGGCGGGGGGTATGAGAGCAGATTTGCACCATGGGGGCGCAGTGCGGAGAGTTTGGTTATGATACTCCCTAAGTAGGGACGCAGCCCGCCATGGAGGGTTGGGGCAGCGCCCCCAGCGAAGCGAAGCGAATATATGATAATTATTTTAACCAGGAAAGGGAACAAGCCGGATTTCGTCCTGAATTTAGTATAATGGATCACATACAACCATTGAATTAAGTTATGGAAAGGATTAATGAATATGAACTTCCACTTTGTCTGGGATTCATAGACTTTGAAAAAGCTTTCTATTCGGTTTTCTTGGTAGCAGTACTTAAATCACTTGAACATCAAGGCATCGAAAGTGAATACATCAAGTTACTGCAAAACATTTACTGGACTGCTACATGTCATCACTGTCATTAACTACACCAAGAAAGTGAAAAATTTAAAGTTGGAAGAGAGATAAGGCAAGGAGATTCAACTTCTACTAAACTGTTTTCAGCTGCCCTGGAGAGAGTGTTCCAAAATTTGAACTGGGGTGAAGTTGGAATAAAGATCAGTGGCGAATATCTTCATCATCTGCGATTCGCTGATTATATAGTCCTGTTTGTTTCAAGTGCAGAAGAACTACAAACCAGAATGGAAGAACTTTGTAACGAGAAATCAAAAATAGGCCTTAAAATGAATTTAAGTAAAACAAAAGTCATGTACAATCAACATGTTGCAAAGACGGAAATAAACATTAGCGGAGAGACAATAGGCATAGTTGATGAGTATGCTTACCTAGGCCAGCTCAAAACTTTGAATGCCAATTTGACTGATGAAATAAATAGAAGATGTAAAATGGGGTGGAGTTCGTTTGGAAGACTACACTTTATTTTCGAAAGCAAACTACCAATGTGTCTCAAACGTAAAGTTTATAATCAGTGTGTCTTACCTGTAATGATGTACGGGTGTTAAAGTTGGACATTGAATGCGCAAACGAGTCAAAGATTGAGAGTCACACAAAGAGCAATGGGGGAGACGCATGTTAGGAATAACCAGGAGGGACAGAAGGACAAATGAATGGATTCGCGCACAAACAAGAGTAGAAGATATAATAAAAATGAAGATGAAGTGGAGATGGGCCGGTTACATAGCTAGACTAACAGATGGAAGATGGACCACAAACGAACTACACTGGATTCCTAGAGTAAAGAAACGAACGAAACGACGTCCAAATGTTAGACGAAATCAAGCGTTTTTCAGGAGCTATATGGATGAGGATAGTATCAGACCAAGATATGTAGAGAGAAAAGGGGGAAAGCAGTTGATAGAAAATGGCTGAATATGATTATTTAT